>DWJN01000178.1:0-29058 GCA_018248895.1 Carystus phorcus
AGCTTTTAAGGTTAACACACTATAACCATTTTTATGGTTATAAAAATAGTTCTTAAATAATAATTTATATGGCAAAAAAAAGTTTGCTGGTTCATCTAGTTTTATTATAAAAGCAGACACCGAGTACTTTACCTTACTTAGATTAAATCTAAATATTTCATAAAAATCAAACATTTCTAAAACCAAGGATGTGCAAGTTTCTGGACGATGTGAAACATTTTCAATTGGCATATTATATGTGATACTAAGACTGTGCACGTCCTGAAATAATGTTTATGTTATGACAACGCATTATTGCAAACGGAACGACCGTGTCATGTAAATGGGCGGCTATCCGTATACGCTAATGTTATTTATTTGTACCAGGAATGTATTCGCGTGCGCATGCGCACCGGACATGAACTTTGCTTTTACCTTTATCTACGAAACGTGAACTACACCTAAATGCTCCTCTGTAGGAAATTCCAACATTACTGGCTCTTATTTTCCCTGTTTGGATAGAGTGCTCATGTATGTAGTACTTTTATAATTTTGTTACTGTTTTAAATATATGAAAGTTTGTAAAATAAAAAAAATATATTATTATCTGTAATTCATGTTCAACTCATTACTTTTCAGTCGAAAGTTTTCATCACTTATGAAGTCCTAGGATAAATCTCAAAAAACACTATACAGTTTTGGTTGAATTGTGAAATTCACACAAAAAACATTTCACTAAACAATCAATAAATTGTAATTAAACTTTCTTAAACGGTATGAAAATAAAGATTTTACTATTATTATAAGCATAAATTTAATCTGAAATCCGCTTAATGTAAACGTTAATAATTAAAGTAATATCAATGTAATAACCATAGAGTTCTTTTGAACCGCGGTTTTTGAAGATAAGTTTCATTAATATTTGATTACATTGGCTAATGAATTGCACTGCTCTAAATTCTGAATCACGCTAACGATTGTAAATCGTAGTTTCTAATTAGTTTGTAATTTAAATTTATACGATTGTAATTTATGTAAATATGTACCAATAACAAATTAAATACATATTCGATATTCCACAGCAACGCCATAAAACGCCATACCCGCTTTATATTAAGGTTAGTAGGTTACCTGTTCAGATATTAAATTAAACTTAAAATTTTACCTACTTATTATCTGCTAGCGGTATCGCAAAATATACTGTTATTGAACTTAATTCTATAATAATACACAGAAGCTTTATTCGACGTATTAATACTTTATGGCAGCGCTTCTACTCGTAGCAACACAAGTCCATAATGGCTCGTGTTCACTTAAAAAGAATACTGTTGCTAGGTCTAATTTGTTTATTTATTTTTTTGGAAAATTTATTCTAGGCAAATTTTGAAATATATGTGTAGGAGCTAAAATTTTTTTCTTAATTTTACTTGTTTGTATTTTAGGCTGAACAACACCCAGAAAAGGTTAAATAACTTTTTAATTATAATTATTTAAAATAATATAATGGGTATTTTTAGTTTTTTTTTCTATCAGGAAACGGATTATTTTCAATGAAATAGTAAATACAAGTTATAGAGATTCTGTAAAAACGTTAAAAACTGTAGTTTTATAGCAATTGTTTTAGTATAAGAATAAATGAATATTTTTCTAATTTAGAACAGAAATTGGTCCCTAAATCGGCAACGTAACGTAAATAAGAATGCATTCATGTAATGCCTAAAAACACATACGTGTTCTGAAGCGCAGCGAAGGCGTTCACTACAAAAAAAATATAATGGCATTAAAATTTAATCTTGTTTGATATGGAATTATTGTTCAATCGAATACATCATGCAGTATCGTGTTACATTTTAAGCTTTTTAATGACTGTGGGGAATATTGTTTAAGTATGCAAATCTAATTTAGAACACCTGAAACACTACTTAATATATCTATATATATTATCGACATTAATCAAACTGACCTCTTATCAAATAGTATAATCAAGCTTTAAATGAAAGTATTAAAATGTTGAACTGATGAATATTTACTTCTTAAATTGGTTTTGTTTAATGAAATGGCTTTTAATTAATTCTCTAAATTAATTTCTCATGTGTGTATAATTATTGACATATATTTTGATGTTCTTTAAATTATTTGCATGAAGTCGTCGTCTTTAATATTTGTTTTTTAACCTTAATACCGCTTACGAACATGTAATATAGCATAAGTGTATAACATGTTCGTGATGAAACACCAATATGTATTGAAATACCTACATTATTACTCAAGTAAAATGTCCATTAAAAGATCTAATGCTTTCGTAATACGAATAAATATTAAGGAATACAAATCACCGCAATTCATATTTGATTTAGGTGAAAGAGAAAGTAACTCGAAGCTCGAAGTGTTGATTTTTCATGTAACTCATCACTTCACTCAAGCTCGCTTGTTAGAAGAGCTTTTATGTAAGCATATTATAAAACGTTTTATGTATTCTTTCACTTACCCACATTAAGCATGATTTGTGACTCAAATAATACAATTAGCAAGTGGTCGTCGGAAGACATGAATGTTTGATAGTGACTGTTATGAAATATGAATTAATGAAACGTATATTTACGTGTTCATTTTATTTCTAGTTTTCCTATCTTTTATTGCATAATGTGTTTTTGGAAAAAGTGTTATACCTGTTAAAAATAATAAATGGAAATAAGTTCTGTTTATGTGAGTTTAACACCTTTGACACGTGGACTTTTATTACCAAAGACATCACCGATTTAGTGCCAGCCATAAAGGAAGTGGAAAACCTCATTATTTCTAACTACTCCAAGTTTATTATGTTCATATACATATATTATAATGTACAAAATAAACGTCACGTGTGCAAATTCAAAGACATAATGTTGAAATGTTCTCATATTTACCAATGTTAACAGATTGTACAAAATCTTTTCACAACCCAACATTTATTGAAATCGGTTAGAGATAGTAAAGATGATAATATATGTACTTTAATAACAAGACCAATTCGTATTACACTGCCGATTTGTTACATAAAAGTCAACTTAAGGATCGTCTTTGCCGCCGTAAAAGTCACATAACGATCGACCGGGTAGGTGGTAAGATGTAGAAAGCTTTAATATACGCGTGGCAGGCCTAAAGCTGGATCTAGACGAGATTGGAAAGTTGGGTGCAGCCCACACTAACGGGTTACAAAGTGCACTTTCCATGCGAGATGCGCTTTCTGATACCAAATGAGGCAGTACACAATAGTGGCCTTAATAGCTTACTGTTCGAAGGCTGTCAATCCCATGGATTAAATAAGTCTAATGTTAATAAACTATGAAAAGAGCTTTGTATAATCAACATGCGAAATAGGTTGAGATAATGTAGGTCTCATGTCGTCCCTTAGTGATCACTCAAGATAGTTTAATTGAGTATAGGTACATCTTAGAATTAAAACTCGATTTACAAATAGTCAGATGAAAACCCAGAATATTTTCAGCGTAAATGTATTTGCCCAAATGGAGTGTCATAACCTTGTCATATGGATACCTTGGCTATCCATCCATCCATTCAGCATATCCATCTTGAATTATTTTGCTTTAAACTCAAACTCACTAAACAGCAACACTTAAGGTATAATTTCGAATCGCATTCGAAAATCATAGAATAGCTTTTAAACAACCACTTATATAATAACATTGCCGTTACGATTATGAAAACATATTAATCAGGAGTATCAATTACTCTTATGTTAGGGAGGTAATTACTAATAACAAGTTACAGAAGTAGGTACTATTTAATGCTCATATATCTGAGGATATAATTACATACTCGTACTGGTAGGAAGGAACCTAATTAGCTTAAGATTTTGATGTTATAAAAACAGCATTGTTTTCGTAATCTGATTCGAAAAAACCTGTAATGGTTTAGTTAATTAATTGGCAATAACATTTTCCTCAATCAATGATTTGCATTATAATGTCACGAATAATCTGTCTTCGCTAAAATTCCGGTTAAGATATTTAAAGGTAACATTATCACTTTTCAACACAGGCCAAACGTGAAATGTTATTACAACTTCAGATTTTAAAAAGGAAAGCAAGTTCATGGCTATTTTAGACCATTTACTATAGTCCCATACTTTTTTCACAACTAAAACTTGAAATCTTTTAACTCGTTAAAGACTTTATATACATGTATGTAGGTATCCTCGATATCACATACCTGTGCTGTATTGTATTAACACCAAATATATTTTTAATTTTAAACAAGTTATATGTATTTTAATACAAACTTAAAACTGCAAATACTAACACTGAATCATGAAATGAGGCTTGTGTGCCAATATTTACATATGCTTGATAGATATCAACCATAAATGCGATTCTAGATTATCGTAACATCCAAATTAGTCTATTTTGCAATACGAATTATAGTAACGCCTACGAATATAAATTGTTGCATAATGAGATGCAACTTTCTATGTTCGTTCCACTTTAAATTTGTCGTAAATTTCAGATAGTGTTATGACTTATCAGTAAACTCATCCTTTCACTTTCTTATGCCTTCATACCATTTAACATGTCGTAATTTTTCAGACAATAGAAATTACCAGAATCCAATGTAAACAAAATATATTTATTTTAATTACGATGCTACAGTTTCTATATAGAAATAACATTCTCTCAAAGATTATTTAATTCGTAACGTGTAAAGATATGTTACTGTTTTGAGCTGATGTTAATAAATATGGATATAATTATTGTAAAAATATGTTATAAATTAGGTATTTAAAAAGATATTTTTAGTATTGAAGTAAAAGACTAAATGGGAAAAACAATTAAGATAGAATATAAAATCGAAGTGATAAACGAATTTAAAACATTATAATTCAATCTAATCATAATCTAGATGATGGATATCATATATTAAGAACAAATATTAAGTTAAGACCTAAAATACTAACAACAATCTCAGCCGGCAGACTAAAGACCTTAATAGACTAAAGGTCTTAATAGGCGTCAGAAGCCATCCCACTACTTAATGGTAAAACGTCGTTTAAGGATTGCCTTCGACCCATTAATGGCCCAGTATTAAGTTCGGGTCTTTCCTACGACTAACGAGGTCTAGAGCATACTCTACCACGCTTCTTCAGTGCGAATTCCTAGAGGGGTTGGTGGCCAAGCCGAGTCTCAGAAGTTTTTATGTCATTCGGAAGCTTGCGATATGGCTTGACGACTGTTATTTACCGTAACAACCGGAACCGACAGCTTAATGTGCAGTCCGAAGCACAGAAACGCTCAAGAATTTTTTGCCACTAACCGTCACTCATCCAAGTACCGATCGCACCCGCAGTTGCTTAACTCTGTCGATCGTTTGGAACGACACCAACCGCTGGGTTATAAGCGCTTCTCAGCGCGTTTAAAGATTATTTTATTTTAAGGATTACATTATGTGTATTATTAACTAGTAATAATACTGGTATTATTTACTATTAATGATATCCATGGGTACCGGTGACCACTTATAATTACGTGGTTCATGTCTGCTCGTTTCACGACTACATAAAAAAGATTAAAATCTTGACATATGGTGATGTCAACATAGAATTAAAAGACACACTTTAAAATTAATGAATCGTCCATGCGTGTCGTAACATAATGGTATACCTGACCAAGTTGGTTTTATGACCGTTCTATTGTACCACTGCCCAATCCGACCACTTTTACTTTTCCTGCAAGATGAGAATGTAGTAACTCAGGTCTGGATGACATCATTCGCTATATACGAATACGTAATTCACTTACTAAACTAGTAATATGAGATGTGCAATAATTATATAAAACCTGTGAGATGGACAGTAACATGATCCCAATTATTGATGTTGAAGTGTATCAAAGCGTGAAAGAAATACAGAATTTCGTAACCTATTGACTTTTAGTTCGATATCGATCGTTACACGCCTACGATTTGAAAGTGCTGTCACTACATAAGCAGTCATATCAGATTGTTTAAGAAAGTGAAGCCAATGTCTGCAATAAATTTGAAGGTTCAAATTATGAAAGAATTTTCTCGGTAATTTTCTTATTTATAAATATTACTAATCACTACATAGTATAAAACAATGTCGCTTTCTCTGTCCCTATATCCCTATGCATGCTTAAATCTTTAAAACTACGCAACGGACTTTAATGCGGTTTTTTTAATAGATAGAGTGATTGAAGAGGAAGATTTATATGTATAATACGTTCACAGTATTTCTGTAGTGTATTTAGTATCAGCATTGCACCCTTGCAAAGCCGGGACGTGTCGCTAGTTAACATATAAATGACACAGGAAGATGGAAAGATGAAAAATATTGATTAAAGTATTTTGTAGTCGTTACTCGATAGGGGCAATTTGACGCATGCCGCCTGTAATATCTTCTACGTCTAATGTTCGTCTTTCGAGGAGTTGAAACATATACATACCTAATCTATAAAGTAGACTTCACCATATTGGAGGTGGTGTAGAAATAAACAATGAGATTACATAAACAAATAACAGATAAAAACATTTATTTGCCACATAAATATGTTTGGCCCACCATGAATCCGGAACCCTTCGCTTGGCTTATAAATTTGCTAATTTGATTAAAGAAGCCGGAATTTGATCAACCAATTATATAAAGAAATAAAGCCTAGCATGTCACAGACGTGTAGGCACGGTAGCGAACGTAGATACTACTTATCTGGCATCTGTTTATACATTAATTACAAACAGTCATGGACGCCGTCGTTAGCGGATGTCAACGACTAACTAGAAGGACGTTTAATATACTATGTATACATATCTAAGGTCTTAGAGCCTTGTCACTGACGTCGATATTTAGTATGATATTTATTGCTATAGATGTTTGTATGTTAAAGATCTTTGTGTTTAAAGAGCAGAAGCGTTAAGGAAGTGGGTTCCACGTTGATTTATAATTTTTAATTCATATTGAGTTAACAAATCGCTCATAGCCCGGGGGGCGCGTCGATTCTAGGCGATCGGCAGAGTTAAGCAACTGCGGACGCGGTCGGTACCTGGATGGGTGACCGCTAGTGGCAAACATTTCTTGAGCATTTCCCTGTTTGGGCATGTTATACCGTGGGCCCCGGTTGTTAACGTAGATAGCAGTCGTCAAGTCATGTCGGAGGCCTTTGGGCGGCTTAAAAACTTCCGACACTTGGATTGGCTACTAACCCCTCGACCAATCTAGAGTAACGAGGTGGAGTATGTTCTAGACCTTCTTAGTGAACAGGAGAGACCCGCGCTCAGTAGTGGGCTATTAATGGGTTGAAGGCAGGCTGGAGTTAACTAGCTATGACCAGATGGACCAAATCAGAGTAAGCGGTCGCCTTTGCCCATGGATATTAGCAACGCCAACGGCGTCTTTGACGTGAAATTGTCTAGAAAAAAGCAGCGAATTCACAAAAAAAAACTAGTTAACCGATACTGTAACCGCAACACGTCAAAAACCCCGTTAGTATTACTGAGTTCCAATGGTTACTATCAGGTGACTCGGCTGCTCGTATGTCGAATATTTACATAAAAAATGTAGAAGAGAGAGTATTTACACAAAACTACGAGTTCCCTTGGCTGAGGCTCAAAGAGAATCCTCATAAGTCCCAAAATATTAAAGGGTACAAATGAATTGTTCCTCGTTACCACATACATACTCGTACACTGAATAGAAACTTAGTGTAATGCCATATTCATTGAAAAGTCAGTATAGTACAATGTGTGAAATAGAACAAGTCGACTTGGTGATGTAATGGTTGGCCTCCACAATGGAGTCTTTATGCGTTCATCCTCGGTTCCGCTCGCTCACATCTAGTTACAGAAGAAAAGAATTCGCGATGAAATCGTACGCTCCGGTGATCTTAATACAACGTATCAACGCTGTACGGCGATTTTCCACTGCGATTCTGTGGCACCGACTTTACGCATCACGAAGTGCATACCAATGATGTACTAATGAGCGGACAAATCATCTACGTATAAATTGAATTTAGATACTCAACTATCTGATTACACCCAACTTCTCTCCTGTAACTTCTACGTTACTATATGTTACTGTATGTTCCATTAATGGCACATGAAAGATCTCTCCTCAGTCATCGAGGAGACTTGGAGCATCCACCACGCTACTCCGGTGAGGATTAGCAGAGACGTTACTACCTGTGTCGGAAGTTTTTATGCCGTCCAATATCACTAACAATAATACAATAAAATCATAACACAATGTATACAACATTCAAAACGATTTTTCCCGTGCTTTACACGGTCGTTGCCGTAGCAATTGCCGTATTGTTTTTTCAAGTAAAACCCTCGACTAATGCAGACAAAAACGTATGATTATGATATAAAAAGCTCTGTTAACAAATGTGAGCTGTTAAAACTACATTTCCGACCAATTACTCGCACGATACACCAACAATTTTTTCTTTGGTAGAGATATTCAATTCAAAATGATTACGATTTTTTATTTGAGAAATTATTTTTATATCAGTATTATTACAACTTGGCGACAAATCTTTCAAATTTGATATTTTTCGTTAACCGTGCAATTGGGCTATTTTTTATGTGCTATATGCACATGAAACCAAATCTTTGAATCATTGAACATCCATTAAAGACATCTTTTACGGTAACTATTATTTTGAAAAATGTATAATGTTCCGTACACAAGGAAATGTTATTTTTAAATTCTCTTTTTAAAAGTAATTATTACATAACTTATTTCTCACACTAACGATTAAAATTGCCCTGCATAATTCAGTGCACGTCGCCGGTATAAAAATTAATTATTTTCCTAGAATATAATACACGTAAGCAATGTTAAGTTGTTGAGAATAATTCGCGTGTAGAGAGTTTCTCACAAAAAAAGAAAATATGAGCTATTAACAGTGTAAAGATAATTTTACCGCTACTGGAAACTATGTGTGTTAATGGAAACTGCTATAGAGACCTTGGAAATGCAAGATACATGCCGTTACTAGAAAATCTAAGTGAATAGGAATGTACTGCTGTTCTAATTAGAATATTCAATCTATCATATTAGCCGTTGCTATCCTCTTCGCGGTGACATAGTGAAAGCACGATTATCAATACACTTTCAAATAAACAAATCCCAAAGAAAGATAAATGTATTATACAAAATAATGAATCTGAAGCTATTGGAAATTAAAAGTTCATTAATTCTTTAAAACGTTTTTAAGTCATGGTATTCAATTACTTCAGAACATTTAAAATCCTAATGCTACGTAGACCTTATAGTAAAACTCAAAAATTTGGCTTTGTAATAAATATTCACTACACAAGTAAAAATATTCCTCTTAATCAGCAACGCGTTATTGACATCCCTGACGCTGATAATGTCCATGCAACATGCGACAGTGATCAAATATGATCAGCTGACCCGTTTACTCGATTGCCAGCACAAAAAAATATTAGGTAATTTTTCTACTACCAATATACATTTATACAATTAATATTATAACGGACTAATAAGACTATGACACATCGTGAAAAAACCACTTAGTTATTTACAATTACAGCATTATAGACCTGCCATGTATGTGTGTATGATCCGACAAACAAGATTTCTTTCAGACAATTACAGTTAGAGCAGCACATATTCCGCCGTACAATGCAATGAATAGTAAGTAATTTCTCGCCTCTAACATTTTTTCATTAAAACCGTGGCCTTGGGCGTTTGCATCCACTATAAATTAATTGTCAATCTTCTAAAGGAGATCGTCTGGCTGATATCTTCATATCTCGCTCTCGGCACACTCAATTACAACAAGAACTTAAATTAATCAAGTCTACGGTGCCTTCCACGGTCGCTCTGGATTATTCAGTTACCTCCAGAAGCTTTAGAGCTTCTATGCTGGTTACCAATACTAACACTAAATTATTATTTATCTGAAGTATGAAATGGATTTAAAAACCGTACAATGAACCATGTGCGAAATAGAATTCCATATTTAAATTACTCAGTGATTCGTTGAGACTATCTAGTTGAAATAGTTTTCCATTTTATTTCGTACTGACATGAATGTTGTCCTATGCCTATGAAAATCAACCAAGTAGGTAGGGGACTTCGTTAACGGATTCCTAAATAAAAAAATATTCAGCTCGCCTATCAACTACTCATTACAAATATTATCATATAGTTAGACATTAGAACACATTTCCATATCAAATTAAGTTTTTATCGTCTATCGCTGCATTAAAGGTCCGTTAAGAACTCAGCATAAAGTTTATTTAACTAGTGATATTGTATAATGCGTCGTATTTGTTACAAATTAAAACATAATTTACAGTGGATCTCTCTACGCATCTTGCAGCCGCATGACACTTTCTAACTGATCTATTAGGTGTACAATTATTATCCATCATCCTGTAAGTTATCTGCTACTTATTTGTGACAGTAGGTTCTTGCGATGAATTTCTTCTGTTATCAAGAATTGAGTATGTACGCAATGAATTGTGAGCACTGGCGCCCTGTATGCACAAATAAAAAAACAATACAGATTACATTGCTGTAAATAATCAATAATCATTATTAATAATAATGAATCGTTTTGATACAAAATCAATGGTAATTTAATGACTAGGATATCCGAGCCGAGATAAGAAGCGTACAGTTATCCGCTGTAAAGGAAGAGACACTTAGTCTTGCTTGTAAATTGGTACCCCAACTTACGACCAAAATACGTCAAATATTACACGGCTTATTTAGAAATGGCGGCAAATAAACATTCAAGAAATATCCTATGTGAAGTTCATGATTTTATTAATCTGATGTTTTGATCTGGTTTTCGGTTTGAATAAAACACCGTCTGTACTGATCTATTCTACATATTTATTCTCTTTCCTGGGTATTCACTACTTCCATTTACTATACTTTATTTTGCTATTCTCCATGAATTACAATTTCAACCTCGTCCTGTCAATCATCCACCCGAAATTTTATTATTTTTCTTCCAGTGTTGCAAGCGCAAACCGAAAACCAGATCAAAATATCAGACTAATTGAAGGGCCATTAGAATTTAATTGAAGAGTACAAACACTAATGGCTGAGAGACCTGGAGACAGACAGCCTAGTCCGTTGTTTCGCACAGGAGAAATTGGCTTGAATTATAAAAGGTTAGCCTTTTAACGCGAAGTCCTTAACACAAACATAATTATATGTACCTGAGTGTAGCAAACATAGGTATATACGTTTAAGTAAGTTTACGTTGTAATCTAAAATGAGAAACATATTTATTGCAGCATTGTGCTATAAAATCAATTACCTTTTCGTCATAAATAAACTAATCAACACTGCTAATATATAAAGTTATTAGCACGGAGTAAGAAGAATCATTAAAACAAAACATGAACATAACCTTGTAGTTTATCTTCACATGCCAAGTTGAAGGAGACCCTTTAAATAATTTTAACTTAATTGCATCATAAAGTTTAAGTGCAGCATCTTGATTCCAAGTTTGGCGGCCATTGTAACGGTCTTCAGATACTGCGATAACTTTAATCTCACCAACACGTATAGGTATATAAATAACAGTGTTTAATATTAAAGATAAATTATTAACACTTGAAATATTACACGATAAATTATTCTTAATTTAATCCTAATAAATTGTAATAGCAAAATTAATTACAAATGTAAGTTATAGGTAGTAACTTATTTGTGAAGCGAATGTAAGAAGCGCTTCCTCTCGATGGTTTATTACCTGAATAAACTACGGCAAAAACCGCAACTAATAGTTTAATGAACAACAATTTATTAACCTCAGTAAGTTTTAATAAAATATTTAATGCGTAAGCATTTCTATTGCTTGCGAAAATGTTATTTAAGATACGCTCATAAGAATTAAAATCCTTTGGCAATGACGACGGTTGAAGTATATAATAGAGTAAACGTCTCTCTGTTTTTATGTCAATCGATCACTGTTACATCATGCTTTATTATTATTATTATGTCCGTCTTTCACACGACAATGTTTGTCAAGTGCTATTCAAAGGCGGAAGATTATCGTTAAGTAGTAGGTACAGTTTTTTGTTTATCTCAGTGAACCCAAAGCACGCATTCGTAAACATTGATTTGAGACCTCGGAAAGTCGAGCGTGGCCTTCATATATCATGTTAAGCCTTTTAGGACACTTTTGACCCCCTCTTACTTAGAAGCTAAAAAAATGAGCAGCGAGACACGCAGTAGCTTTTAAAAAATCTGCAGCTAAATTACAAGAAACAATACCCTAAAAGAAAAAGAACAAATTGATAATAAACAATCAAAAAAGATCTTTTTAGTAAAAAAAAAGGTTTTCAAAAGAAGTATAAAATAATTTGATGAGGGACCCTGTTTATGAAGTAGGTGAAGTTTGTCTAGAACAATAAGTCACCAACTTCCTAGACAGTTTCCCTTATCAAATTGTTTTTGTTTTTTTTAAGGTGATTTTTCCTTTTTTGAGTAAAATAATAATAATATAATGACGAGTACTTTTAAAGTTACGCGAGTTAAGTGACTACATAATTATTAGTAAACTATTGAGTTACTTGACTTGTGTAAATAATCATGGTAAATAATAATACGAGATAATTTATTAAGTAAAATTATCCTAATGGAATATTCGAAATAGCTATTCAACATAAGTGCCTGACACATACATATATGTATTTCCAAACTGAAAATGCAATAGTGATTATTTTAATGATAAGCTCATCATAATTATTGTTATTTTGGTTGACAGTGACATGAAAAACGTGAGTTGTGTAGCTACTTATTGAACAATAAAATGCTTCCGAGAAGCGAAGTGTCATAATACTGCATAAATTAACCACTAAAACTTAGCTAAAAAGCATAGCGGATACCTATTACTTTTTGCAAATTGAACTTGATAGACATTATCAATGTTAAAGTTACGCTGGCGATAAACCGTTGGATTGTCAGTTAAATAATGTTAAGAGGCCGTACGCAATAACAAGTAATGGGCATGTGTTTACCATGATTTTATGAAGTTGATGGGTGATTTACATTTTCTTTTTGACGGTTTTGAGCACTCCGATAAAAGATTATTTACAACCATTACGTACGCTCATTAAATAACTATAATTTTAGGCTACTGATGGGAATGTAGATAACAAAACAAGTAAATAATATTCATTTTATTTCATGCCGAGGGAAACGCTGCGGTTTCGATGGTCGGCCGGGCCAACCTTTGATGTCAATAAGACTCAAATGTTTTAGGTAAACATTTCCGAGTGAAAATTCTGTCAGATTCACTTGTAAAGGTAAACAAATAAAGAATTCTAGGTATAATTTTGTCACGGGGAATGATGTATATGAGTATTGATTAAGATTTTGTTTGATGTGTTAATCTTACTCTGTTGATAACTATACGGCTATAAAATCTTACGTCTACACAGTCACACATAAAATCGAACTTAACATGAACACCAAATATTGACGAAGACTGTTACGTAAATAACATCGATAAATGAAAGTAAAAGTTTGGACTTATTAAAGAACCATAATAATACATCATTCAGGTTGTTTGTGCGAGTTATGTAACATTTAACATGCGTCTTTATCGCACACGTAATTCGCCGCATACGAGGAAAGCACTAATGTCTTCCATGTTGATGATGTGTTAATATTTTAAAGTTATACGTGATGACTTTTTAATAATTATTTATACTGTTCTGCTCCCAGATAGTGAGTCGCCTTATGCATTGGTCTATCGTATAATATCTTTATTCCATATTGTTTAGATTCTGAGACATCGTATAGACTAATTAATACACTGAACACAACATTTTAATATTTAACATGTAAATCAGCACAATTTGGTGTCTATGGCAGCTGTATTTTATTCACAGTATTTAAAACGACTTTATAAATATTCAAGTTATATAAATGCACTTCATAAACGCCGGTCAGCGGTGATCAAAGAAATCTCAGATATGCTCATCAGAACATGTCAGCCACTTTCACTACGAACGTACACGACACTCGTAAGATCTACTTTGTAAGTGCAAGAACATTTAGCTACACGCAGTATTTCATTCTTTAAACCTATTATTACGGACAACTTGTGCAATAGTTCAGTTACTTAAACGTATTCATACTCGACATTAAGAATAAATGGCGCAATCAATAAACAACGTCGTATTGAATATAATTTGCATTTTCACACAACACTATCGGACATCAAGACATGCGATTTATATGAAACATTGGCCGCATGTATATCTTGGAGAAAGTGAAATAAGATCATTTCGTTTGGATACTAAAGTCCGTGCATGTTCGGTAAGAAAGTTTGTGAGCCGTTAAACTAGTAACATACATCCGTTGATCAAGTGTTATAACACTTCTCATTGTTGAGTATTGTAAGTCCGGAGAAATTTGAGTATGTTCAGGAAATGCATTCTTATATTGTAAATCGTGAGAATGTCTTTCCACCGGAAGCATATAGTTTCAAAGTTCGTTGTCATTATAACAATAATGATTCTTTATGATGAATATTAAGCCGTATTATGCATGATTTTTAAGAACATAATTTGGGATTCACCAAATTATGAAAACTGGTAACGCTTTTCAATGGAGAAATACACAAATTTATTAATTACTTTTTACTATGTTTTCAGATTTATAATAATGGTATATGTATAATACGAAATCTATATGATTTTTGTAGTAGGTATGTCTGGGGGCATGTGGATGGGGAAGGTATATACGGAGCCTATTTATCTGTCCTATTTGTCTAAAAGACAAGCCAAACACCAATCTTTATCGTGGTCGATAAATTAATTTGGTTATAACTTCTCCTCCAATGCCTATGTACGTTGCATTTCTGATTTGTCCTGTATTCCATACAAATTATCAATTTATTTATTTTAAATAAGTCCATGCTGTTTTTAATATGTAAATGATGATCAAAAAAGATGTTTTCTATTCGGCAAAATAACGTAATTCCATGATACGTCGCTCCCAGTAAATGCTTGAGGAGTAATTTGCAAAACACATCAATCCTGCAGTTAAAGCATATTCCAACGCGGAAACATTGCTATCCTAAATAAGATCTCGAAACCCACCGTCTTCCCCGTCGAACTCAGCGTTAAAACAAAGATAAAATCTAATTTACCATACCAGAAACAAATTGTTCGTAAACAGTTACATAGAATTTAGTTTGTTAAAATCTATTTCCATACAATGCTTCAAACCATTGGTTAGTCCGTGATAAAGATCGAAACTTTTGACTGTAATTTTATTTATTTTGCTTTAGGCCTTCACGGCGTGTTTATTTAAAATTAGTTATTTGCTCATCTTCTCATTTCATTGTAGAATCTAAATCTTTGATTGTAGAAATGATAACATACATTAGAAGTTTACTACATAATTTAAAATAATTATATAACGAAATTAGTTTTAATTAATTTGATGAATTCAATAGTTAATATTTTATTTTAAGCTTAACTTATAGTACCTACATTGTGCACATTTTACTATGACATTATTTAATAACAATTTCTAAGTAAAAGATAGAATACATTCGTTACGACTAAAATGAAACTTACTCTGAAAACACGTTATCATTTTAATGTATGATCATATCATTATCAAATAACATGTATGTCGTAATGATTTAATAATAATAGTATATGAATAAAGACAGATTTATGATTATTTACATTTACAAAGATAATTTTGACGATATTTCAATTATGATGTAATCCGATGAATCGCAATGACGTTACCAATACGGTCCATACTTTGCTACTAGGTGACGCTAATAGATTTTGAGACAGTGTAGTGCGACATCAGTAAAAAAGTTCCTTCATTTATATATTTTTACGTAATTACTTTAAATTGATTAAACATTTAAAAAAATAATAACGAAATGTTCTCCTTATTTATTTCCAAACAATATAAAATTGACAAAGCAGTGGAAGTATTCTTTGTAAATACTTCAAACTTAAATGTTGAAGATTTTCAATTAACGCTATTTTACGGTTATCTTTACCTCTAGTAACACCACCTATAGTAAGCTTTGCGCTCCTGTCTAATTATTTATGATGATCACGATATGAAAAATATGTATGCCTTTGTGATCTTGTCACAAAACTGTTAATGAAAGTGTGCCAATTGGTTACCGTATGTTCATAACGATTAATAAATTCCTTTCACGGAGTAAAAATGTAATAAAAAATCGTTTTAATTGAACATAAAACATTTTTTTTATATTCAATAGTTAATTTCTAATTAGAAGCTTAACTTATCGTGTACTGTGCACATTTTACTAGCAATTCCACATGATTTAGATATTATCAGCAATCAAGTCGCAAGTCACTACACTTAGCGTAGTGACATCATCATATTACTAAGATGTATTAAAGCGCATGAGATTTACAATCTATTATCCTTCCTTCCACACTGACATGTTACTGTGAATGTGAAAGTTTCGATTTGATAACACGTGTAATTGTAAAAGTTTTATTCATCTAAAACTACTCTATCATTCGCGTTAGAAAGTATAAAGCCAAATGCATTTCATACAATTTGTACATAGCATTAAAACATTACTGCACGTTATGAAATGAAGTGTCGTTGTTTGTCTATCTATGATAATTTTAAAGGTTTACAAATACCAAAAAATGGAATACAAAAAATTTATTTTCATATAAAAACACATATCTTATTAATTGTAAACGATTCCATTAAAACAATATTTCTGTCAGTTTGTTTATACTATTAATAATTACGCACAAAAAGAAACGTTTTAAAATAAGATATTAGTGTAAAAAATGTTCCTTGTTAAAACAAACCTCTTTGTTCTATAGGCATTGTGTCAAGACAAATTAACGCGTTTGAAGTTCTTCATTTGGAAATGAACATGATTAATTAATTGCTTGTGCAAATCTTAAAATCCTTTTCGAGTTAATCCTCAGTGGCCTTTAGTGGGTCGTGGGCGATTAAAAGAGGAATGTTTTAATTGGATGTTAAACAGAAAACAGTTCGTAAGATTCGATCAAACGATGCTCCATAAATTTTGCAATGCAATCTCTCCGGTATCGGGACGGGCCGCGGTAAATAATAACGCCCACAGGAATGTCAGTTATAAATAGATCGGAATTAAAAATTTGACTCGCGGTTCTCGTTTACTATCTCGAGTTTGTTACGTCGTCCTACAAGTGTCCACTGCAGCAGGTGTATGAAAAATATATGCACAGTAAAATGGTTATTTACATGCGATAGAAACAAATAGATTATTAATATTATTTTAGTCTCATAAAAATACCATAATACACTCTACTCACATATATTTATACTTACACACACATGCGCACAAAGAAAGAGACTACAAATAAGGTAATTCAGAAACTTCGAATTGTAAATATTTAGGTTTTAACCGTTTTTTTTTTCGATTGCGTAGAGTTTGAGTTACTTGTAAAAGACTTCAACGCGCTTAATTAGGTCAACAAAAATGATAAACAGGCGTTACTAATTAAATTACTCGGGAACTGTACGCGATCACTTGTAAAATTTAGAAATGATTAATTTAAATTACCTTTTAGAATGACGTCCATTAGTCACTTAACACCGGGCGAACTGTACACACGTACCGCGTACTCTCATCGGTAGTCATTCATTTTGAATATTATAACCTAATCATTAATCCGACTGCCACTATAGTAAGTAATCTTTGTGTAATACGTCACTGTCCAATACGTAAGCTTAACTTTGTTTTATCATGATTATATTAGGAAGTTATTAGAGACCGCCCGTGGATTGTCGAACACACCGCCGACTTGCATAGACTGACATCAAAGAGACGCTAAGCGTCTCGACAAACTTGTTCTAATAAACGTGATAGATATCATGTCAATAAATACAAATGATGCTTCACTTTAAGGGCACATTATAAATTGCTATCTGAAATCTGATTATTGACGACCTGTGTGGCGCAATGATCACCGGATCGCGCTCTGAAGGGACCTGGGTTCGATTTTTCGTGGCGGAAATTTCATGAGTTTAAATTTCTTTTTTCAATCTGCGTGTATTTCCTTGTTTCATACTGTCAAATAATAATGCATAAGTAACTATTTATTGTACCTAATTGTAATCTATACGTATTACCTACTATTTTACATAATTTACATATTGTTGTTCCGGTCGATAGCATCGCTACTTATCTAGTTAAAAGGCAGTTTTTAAAATATTCAAATTGTATTACATTAAATAGTTCATCACGCCCTGGTTAGCAGCTACAAATGTATGAACGCGATTGTTTTCATATTGCATTGGCAGAAAGTCTGAAAATAATCCATTCTTCTAAGAATACCAATAACTAAGGAAAATATTCTACACCACTGAAGATAATATCTTTAGATCTTTATAAATCTTTACAATCAGTTGGAAGGGTATCGACGCAATGTCAGTATAATTGGTAACGGCCGGCTCTGCAGTGGTTCACCGAAACACCAACAAAGACATCAGTCACGTGAACGGTCTTGGCGTCATAGCCTCGTCTGTTTATTGAATTAAAGATATATGTTCTTCTTTCAAAGCTAATATACCACTTTTGAAGCAACGAACAATAACAATTAGTTGTATAAATTGAATGTGTTTAAAAAAAGTTCAAATTACTGCACAAATTTTATATGGTCAACTTCACGACTTAAGAAATACAATATAATATAAGGATCGCGTTCCGCGTGGTAATAATTGTATAGTCAGTGTAAATGCTCAAGGTAAACCAAAGCTAGTATCAAAAGTAAGAGAGCGTTGCGTGTGGTAAAGTTGCAAGTAGCGGTTTAATAAAAGTGCATTTTATGGTGTTAAGATTAGAGTTTCCATTAGGATGTTCAGTTAAATCTCGACGATCTCGATGGTTTCCGCAGAATCCATTGTGTTCACTGTTATCTTGGATGTGTTACGGTTATTAAAAGGACAGTTGCACGTGCATCCGGTCGTATATAACATACATATGTTTGATATATCACTGCTTTGCAATAGATGTTTAGTGCGTAAACTTCGCAATCATGTAGATAATACATTTCTATGAGGGGATTCTGCCAAAACAATACATTTCTTTATTTATGTCACCTCTTAAAATAAGGAACAAAGGATATAACTAAATCCTTAATGACATTGTCCACCAGTTAACCCTGGGTGGATGTAAGAAAAGCTGAAAGTAGGTGTTAAAAACAAGAGAAAAAAGACGACTAAAATATATAATTATATATACATAAAAAACACATAAATGAGACGATATATAGTTTATATATATATATATATATTATTCATAATACATATAACTAATAAAAAGAATAACCTTAAATGCTTGCATAATATACTGGAATGTGGTTTATCCATTTTACCACTAATGATTCTAGAGTTAAAATACTTTCTGTTTACCTAACATTTAACCAGCAATATCTAGATTAATGTTATATTCTGAATATAGTCAAGTATTAATTTATATTTCGACACCTTTTCATCGAAATCATTATTCACTTAATGCTAAGCCGTTAAGATGAAGTTGTTTTAAATGAGCTGGAAAATCAACTCCCGACCTGGATTCGAACACTGAAAGCCATGGTGAATGTCCCACGCACCACTTTCTAAGATTAATTTTCATCCCATTAAAATGCATTCAATGCAAAATTTACATCGACGCTGCTCAATGTTGCAGCGAAAACTTTATTTCTTATCCTCGAGGAATTGTAAAATATCCTAAATTTTAGTGACTTTAATGATAACCCTTTTCATAGTTTAGATATAAAATTAAGCTAGACAGAAGAAAAAAATAAAGAACCTAGACATATACAATGAAAGAAAAAGTTTAAAGTGTAATAATTATTTAAATTAAATAAAGACAATAACACAAAAAATTTTAAAGTAACGGGACAATAGCCGTATTGACAAAGTAACACGTAACATAAAGACGCTTCCAAAATATAAATTATGCCTCGCACTAGAATTCATCGTTGGAAGCGGCCATTAATAAGCATGAAGTTAGAATTAATACGAAAACCGTGACAAGTGTTGTCCCGGTGCCACACTTCCGAACCCCTGGGAAACGCACTCTGCATCTCGAAGTACTCATATTTAAACGATAATTACATGTGCGTAAGTCATTATCAGTCTGTGTACGACCGCGAACAAGGTCAACGTAGTCGACAAATACAGTCATTAAGCAGAATTGAAAGTTGCGTTTACAGAATGTACAGCAGATGACAGGACTAGTTTAAGGGTTTCTTGCGCTGTTTATTAACTTTGAAGGAAATGTTAGAAGTTTTGTTCGAAATTGGTTCTTACATACTTCTCGGAAAACTAACAACTGTCACTTCCAGAAATACCTTGTTAACGGCCAAGTAGTAACGAAGCGACCGGGAATGCTGAAAGAGGTTTTTATTACACTTACTACTATAATCCGTTCGACCAATTTAAAATTGACGGATATTCTCCTTTTGTTTAGTGATGTAATATATTGACGTGTGGCGCAATGGTCACTATGTTGCATCGCGTTCAAAGGTTCCTGGGATCGATTTCCAGCAAGGCGGAAATTTGAATGAGTATAAAATTTCTGTTCTCGATCTCAGTGTCTGTCCTTGTCTTTGTGTGAGACAGAGAATCCTAGTGTGGGGCTTGATGGATTTGTTGAAGCGATTGTATAGTTTGGGTTTCGAAAAAGTGTTTGTAGAAACGAACTTGCAAAAAAATATCATTTCATTTAATTCTTAAACATCTACCAATGAACGAGCCGCTATTTTTAACTGTCTGAATGGGACAATCAGTTTAGCTTATATTTAATTATAAAAAGTCTTTGATATTCTACCTGCTGCTGAATTACAAATGAACTCATTATAAAGACATTCGATATAATTTAATAAAAAATGTGTTGTGTAAAAACGATTGGGTTTTTTAATCCCTTCTATCATGAAAATAAAGCATATTGTTCTGTATATAGCAGCGGCGGTGAAATAATTAATTCAAATGCTTTAAATACTAACTCCCATCTGACAAAACCTATTTAAGTACTTACTTTTTTATCCTTGCTTATAGCGACTTGGAATTACTGAATCTATGCCATCAGTAATTAAGTCCTATTCAACCTGCTCTTACGATTCAACTTCTAATGGCAAAGACGGAGCAGGTGATATAAGAATTTATAGACAATTATAAAGCGACAAATCTTTGATGATTGAATTGTAACTTTATATCTACATCGATGCAATAGACAGATCAATGCTCTCGTAAATTTATCGTGTACTAAACTTTGACATACAGATTATGTAACTATTGCTAAGATATATAATTATTGATTCAAATTGAAATTCAAATATTTTATTCCATGTGGTTATGTATAAATACACTTATGAACGTCAAATATTTTGTATTTATCATCGTTTCGGCGAAAGAATAATTCCAGGAAAGTCTATGTTCCGATAAGACAAGTTAATGCATTCGCTCTTATGTAATTTTTTTATACTCTTTTCTAACACTGGCAGAGAAGCAAAACTACTAGGTTTAGCAACTAGGTAGTTAAACATTACGTTAGTAACGTTTACCTAAGAAATGTTAAATTGACATTATAATATACAATAACTGAGTATTAAGAGTACTAGTTGTAATGACTATTTTGACATTGACACTGAGGCGCCATCTATGTAAATTGTGTGCAGAGAACGTTACACAAAATATGGCGGTAAAGGTCCAATATTTAAAAAGTGTTTTAATTAAGTGCTTTTTTTTAATTAATTAAGCGATTTAATAAGTATTAAATAAATATAAACATAATTCGAATAACCATCGATGGAGTTTGACTTTAGAGAACTTAGGAAAAGTTAAACCACCCGGCACTATTTACAATCGTAATAAATACGATAACAATCGGAAAATATTCATAAAACTGTTGGATATTGTTCGTAAACAGAGTATGATAGGAAAATATTAAAGAAATATATTCAAAATCCAAGTACTAGTTCCGCTCATTAGATAAAGGGTAATTATATTGGATTTTGCCCATGACTATAAAGAGGGTAGGAAGTGATGCGTGACGTCTAACTGTTTGCGATCAGTTGACGACCATGCAAGTCCTGCCAACAGTGGCCATTGACCCGGCTGGCTAATTTATATCAAGGAATAATATGGACAAGCAACAATAAAAAAATTGTAGTCCAAAAATATTATAGAATATCCTTACTTCATCGGAGGCCTTTGGTTGAAAATTATTCGTCCTCATATGAATACGTCTCATTAAGTACTTTATGCAAAGTGTGTAGTACAATACAGTTGGTACAACATGTAAAAACTTTATCAATTACACAATGCATAATCGATTAGGGAATTACCTATCGAAAAATTTAAGTACGCGTGAAAGTAGCATGAATAAATAATTTTGAATTTAAATTGAATTTGAATGAAAACTTTGCTTTAGTATGGTCGCTAAAATAACGAAATACATTTCTAAGTGCCTTATAATTAACATACTTATAACAATTCGTTTTTGACAATTAATTTGAAACACTGAGTATGAAACTTATTATAAACGTTCATCATTACATTTTATATTTTAGTTTACGGAACATGAATAAAGTGGAGAACGAAACCGTAGAAATACACGACAGGCAATTCGACGCAGCTTCTCTCGTGTCAGTTGGCGATCGTGGGCTAATTTTAACTGAGCGCCGATCAACAATATTATAACTAGACCGTGAATGAGATTTCACGGGGAAAATCTACCTGGCTTTACGTATTTTAAATAAAATCAGACTAATAGGTGTAACGATCCGAAGATTCAATGTTAGCAAGAAACTAATATGATGGTACCTAGTTTAAGTATATTTGAGGTTCTGTTTTATTACAAATCATATTCTTAGTTATAACCGTGTCAAAGAAATAGTGTATGTAGAATGTTCCCAGGTAACTGACAATGATGCATATTCGCAAACATACGACCACATATCGGGCAATCAGCACATCTTTGTTGATGCCGGCTTGTCGGCAAGAATATACGTGAAGAGATATCCGGAACAAAAAGAGCATCACAGGCAAGTGTCATTCACCTTGTAGAGGAAATCGCTGTTTATATCGATACAATCGAACCGAGAAATGCATCTCGAACCGGCTAAATCGTAATTTTTCTTCCGTTTTGTTCTAATTGCGATCCGTTCAGGTCGTGCGCGCCCCGGTGGGAATTAGAGTGTACCGTGTATTTAGAGAAATCTGCCTCAACCAACTCGCTTAGACACTAATGTTTAGTACCTCCCTGTTCTTAGTTCATAATTTGCATTGTTCTACGTCCTACAATGAACTACATTGTAGTTACGTTTTATACAATACCACGTTTACGTTTTATACAATACCACAACTAATATTTTTAATACTTGTCCTTTAACTTATGCATTTATTTTCAATAAACAATCAATAGAAATTATATAGACACACCATAAAAAAGCTATTTAATTTTTTCAAATTACCTAATATTTGAACTGCAATTTGACAACATTTTACAATTTTTTTCAATAACTTATTAAGAAAGCATATAGGTAAATTTCCAAATTACATTTTTTGTAGTCATTAAATAAAAAAGTTTTAATTCAGAGCTATTTGTATATGTTGATGTCCATTTATAAATGCGCTGTTTAGGTACTACTGAAAGAACAAATATTTTTTATCCTTTTCTACCATAAAAAAAATAATTAACCTATCAGAAATCATTGATCCACAATTTCCTGCTTGACAGTAAAATTAACTGAATATTTAATCTATGCTCAGTTACGTCGCACCTCCATGCTGCTCTACGAGTACAATACCTATGCGTATTTTGAGTAGCAACGTAATTACTAATTCTGCAAATTAAATTCCATTCCACCTATATTTTTACGTCTGTGAGTCATTGTACTAATTTATTTATTTCTTCTTTCTTAGCCGGAAATGCTTCGCAATTCACAATATCTTTTATGTTGCTGATCCCCATGGGCGACGGTGACCAGTCGAGTGTCGTCTACCATTTGCCAGCTATATAAAAAAATGTGATGCTTGTTAGGAGTCGTCTTCGGAACTACTTATGGGAATAAAGGCGTGTAGTAGGCAAATTAATAATTCATTACGTACCTATCTACGAATGATTATGGTTAGTTATGATTAGTAACAGACGCACTTATTGTTATTGATTTAAAGTTTAGGTCTTACGAGTTATAAGTCTCTAATTCTCCAGTATACTATATTAATCTATGCTCTCTTGTGTCCATTGTCGCTTTCATATGAGTTAGAGAATAAATAAGTAAGTACTTATTCTTTTTTGTATTTCTAAACAGTAACATGTAGAATTAGTCACACTTACCGCTTAGGAACAGTAATCCTGCGTTGTCGGAACCGGTCCATTGTGTCAGATTCTTTATCTTTTCACTTCAATTCGGCTGTTCCACACGGAGAAAATTAAAACAAACTTTCACTTGATCTCGAATGTTTCGTTCCGTAGTCGGCAGCTGTCGCCGTCAAGATAGGAATTTCTGTTTATTTGAATACGGAAACACGAGAAGTCTATAGCACATAAAACTCACTTCAATTACGCGGCTGAAAATCGATGCACGTTTTCATTTATACTGAGTGTACAAGATTTTGATCAAAAATATTATCTCTGCTTAGGAAAAAATGTATAATTAGTAAGTAGCCAGATATTATTGTGTTATATTTTTTGGAAAATATTATTAATTGTGTATTTAAGAATCACCAACAGTTTTCAGTTTTGTGATTTAAAATGGAATGTTAAGTACGTTGTATATAATATGTGATTCACTTATTATCTAAAAGTAAACAAACTGGTTAAGTCGTTGTGACGTTAAAGTTGGTCCTGAACGAAATATTTATTAAGTTTTTTATAATAAAGTAATAAATTTAATATCTAATTTTTCAATAAAAAAATTCATAAGCAAATGACATTATTAATTAGACAATAACAAAATTCTTTTGTAATCCTCAGTATTTTATATAAGGTGTAATATTTATAATTAATTGCGAAAATCAAATATTTATAAGCCAATAAATCTCTAACACCAAATAGCAAACTTTAGTTAATTTATCATGTTCACTTGCGTCTTAGCACTTGCGGGTATTTTAATATTCATATAATATTTTAATTTTTTGACTTAAAACGATTAGCTGAAATTATCCGATAATTTTATTAAATACATTGACTTAATAATATATATTTATTTATTAATTTTAATAGTTTCCAAACACAAATTAGAAAAACGTAGTCAATTAAATTCCATTATGAATATGATAAAATAAATAAATATTACTTTGGATCTTTAACATGAACATTTTTTATAATGATTAAGTAGTATTCAATTTAGCGTTTTTTTGTGTTAAAATTGTATATAATTAATTATTAATATTTATGTATATTTTAAATTCGCGATATCCAATATCGCCCGCTCACCGAATATTTTAATAATATATGCTTTTTTTTATTTTATAGCGTAAACTTCACGTCCGCGGGCTTTCTACTTGGCGAAATGTACGCAGAGTTCGAACGAGCGCGCGATTCTCCGTCCGACTACTGGCCGGCAGTGCGTCCCAGCGACTGGCTCCGTGGGCCTGTGGCTGCCAACTGCTGCCACCTGTCAACTCAGCACTGCAGTAATTCAGCCGTTAGGGGATGAAGATAGATTGCATCTTAACTTTTCACCTTTATGACCTAATCCTGTCACTTCTAGCCGGATTACACAACTTTGTTGTTAAACAGGAAGTGTAGAGTAATTCATATATACACATTTATATTATAGGACTTTAATTTATTAGGGAAAGCAACAATAAATCGCTTTGTAAGTGCCAATATAATCTACATTTACCAGGTGTACATGTAAATTTGACCATATATGAACACAAGGTGGTCCAATTCCTATTATTCCTAATTTAAAAAAAATGTTTGCAACACTTTTTAAAAATATTTATTAAGTGATCATTTTAACTACACATGAACTAATGTTATTCTTACTAACCGCTTACTAGTGTCAGTGCATTTAGCATAAATAGAATATAAGTTTCTGTTCGTAGGTATGTTAGATATGGAGCGATATTTATTTTTAAATAATTAATTACTGTCAAGTAAATGCCTACTTCCAATGAAAAATATTAAACAAGCCAAGTCTAGCCACAACAAGTATTAATATTATGTTGCCTATCCTTTTTTAAATGTTCTTATTTCTAGAAAATTGTAATGTTCAGTGTTATACGATAGTGTCTATCTCTATACCATAAAAATGCGCACAAGTGCATCAATATAGACTGAGCTAAAATTATTTACATAGAGTGGCATCAACACATCTGAAAATGAATCAAAGTGGTACAATATAATATCGTGTCAATCGAAACTTTACAGTGATTAAAAAAATACAATTTTTCATCAAAGTATGTATTAAGTTTTTTAAAAATAATATTAATTTTATATTGGTACTTACCGCGTCATCTCTACGAATATTTCATTTTAACTTATAACATCGCGAACTATAAACATTTTAAACACGAACGGGTATTCACGATTTTTGTATTTATATTCATATTCCGAAGGTAATTTGGATCATGTTCACTCCATTCTCCTACAAATACTTCCATATACTTAACTGACCCAAATATGTTTTTCTTGTTTATTTTCTCCTGGACAATTACGCAGTTAATTTTTCTATATTTGTGTAGGCGTTACGGTCTATATCTCTATTATTTTTTCTGCGTAAGAAATCCATATAATACATTTATATACTAACTAACCCGCAACTTCGTCTGCGTGAAGTTTTACAAAATAAAAGTAGACTAGGTTACTCCTTATTACATCTGCTACCTACCAGTGAGAGTCCCGTCAAAATCGGTCAAGCCGTTCCAGCGATTTGCCGAAACAGACAAACAGACGGACAGACAAAAATTGTAAAAAAAATATTTTGATATTTGTACCGTGTACACATGCGTATGCATTTAATAAAAAACGGTTAAATTTAAGTATTATGAACACGCACTCCAATTTTACTTATTTGTTTAGATAAACCATTAGACATTATTTTACTGGAAGTACCTATACCTACCTATAGCGGCAGTTTTTAAATTGTAAATGTTGTTTATACCTAATTAAATTATGTCTTTGGTGCTACGCTACGTAAACAAACCAAAGTTTATAGTCTAATCTAAAGACAAAGCACCTGTTGTTATGTCAAGTGAAGCACCCCTTTCATAGTATATAAAGCGAATGACAACAGCATTAAAGCCACAAAGGCACCAAGGCCGCACCGATTTTATTGATACCGTTGATAACGCTATAAATTATCGTTGCATGTCGTATTGTGCTCGTAGACACGCGAATCTGTGCATCGATACATAAAAACAAATTGGCGTTCGTGAGCTGATCGACTACACGGTCGATTGTTTGAGACACCGTTGTTTGCGCCGGTTTCGTTTTAAAGAAATTTCTATATAGATACCCCGCTTCACATACCGGTGAAATAACTTAATTTAACCGGGAAGTAATATTGCACATTAACTTTTTTATAATAACGGATTCTACCTATCGTAATTCGCTTCAAAAACGTAAGTATATGCTCCGTTTTGTACACCTTCAAAATAATAGGTCTGTGCATCGGTGATAATATCCGGGGTATTAGCTATTATTTTCTCATTACAAGTAAGTATAGCCTTGAGCGAATTTGCAACTCATACAGAATTATGAAAAATATAAGCTAAAACTAACAGATCATAATTATGTCATAAATATAAATGAATAGTCAACTTTGAGTTTTGGATGTTAAATAAGTCCAATTTATAAAAATACTAGCTGTCCCAACAGATCTTTTTCTGCAGTATATTTTAAGAGTACCACCATTGATTAATATATAAGTAGGTACCATTTTTCAATAGTAAAAAGGTTGTGAATATATTGATGTGCGTATATTTTCTTCAAAGGGTATTCCCAAAAACAAATAAAGGTGCCATCTGTTACATGCTTACCTAAGCTAGATGTTGATATAATGTGCCGATTAAGTAAATTTCAGTGCCATTTAACTTCCAACAACTGATTTGTCCTATAAAAATACTTCATTTGTAAAAAGATTTATTTATTTTATTTGATTATCATGATTTTAATCAAATATATCCTAGTTGTATATGTATAGTGTACAAATTCCATTAAATCGGTTTGCTTGTTACTAGTCTCCGAATCCAATGCTCCCAAAATTGTGAGACATGAATTAATTATATGTATGAGATTTTTTTATGAAACTATCGACGAATCATTTGGTGGCTGTTTAACGTAGTTCCACCAATTCGTTTTTCCACCGACCATCCCGATGCACAGCGAGTATCCATCCTTACATCGTTAACATCCCACTGATACGACCGACGCGGTTTGCTTCCTCGTTTGTTATACGCACCGCAAAGCATTGGTATAGATTGCCTGCCTCGGGGTTCCCGGTTACTTACTACGTGGTAGTCTTCAAGAGGAGAGTGAATAGTCTTTTACTAAGTTAGTGCTACTAAGTTAGTCCACCATCTTAGATGTGTTGATTACTTAACATCAGGTAGGTGAAAAAAAAATGGTGATAGCTAGTCAAGCAGGCTTCACCTATGTGAATATAATCCCTATGGATAATAATACATACCAATAATAATATTGATAATATAAACCCTTCGTAAAGCTCTACGACGAAGCATACCGCCTTCTGTCGCCTCTTAAGACTCCCTGTACTGGCATGAGTTTAGACCAAAAATAGCTCTAACTTTTGTACAAAAGGTAACAAAAAATAACAGTAATAGGTACCTTTTACCCTATTGCTGGTCGTGTGCATTCACTACTAGGCTATACTAGTTTATTAATTCTGCAGTCGTGATCGAAGAACAAATTGATATAATGTTTTTCACTCTTGATACAAGTAAACTAATGCGAACGCGTTATTGCGCCCTATGCATAGTCTGTAGTAGTAAGCGTTTTTCTATACTTAGTCTTGCCATAAATATTGTTATAAAGAAAAGCACGATTTTTTTTTTATACGTAACATTTATTCCTT
>DWJN01000179.1:0-29031 GCA_018248895.1 Carystus phorcus
TACACATTGTATTGTAACAAATATATTAAATTATAACATAAAAATTTGTTTCATTAAAATACCCATAAAATACCCCCATTTTTACAATAATTCCAATGTGGTATTTTTTACCCGGTAGCGACAGTTCTTGTTGCATTATGGGGTGCGCCTCCCGCCGAGTTAAGAATGACGTCATACAGCTAACCATCCACTGTTATTAAAAACTAAACGTGTACAAAAAATTTTAGCTCTTGTTGAAGATATCTGCTTCAAAATCGAGTCGCAAGATTCCGCCCGAACAAAACAGGTATATAGTTACATACACACAGCAAAGTTAAATAAAATATTTTAATAACAATGCGTGACGCTCAAATATTCGTTATCGGATACAGAAGATACCTCACTTAGTTATGGTTTTGATAGTTGAAGTTTAGTAGTTTCAAGACAGAACACTTCACATGAAATATAAACAGAGAGGGATCGGATATCAATATGTCCTCATTTATTATTGAAACTTGTGTTAGATAAGATATTTGATACCTTTATACAACTACATTTTGACATAACAATATTGAGTAGGGCTATTCATCTTATAGAGTTACCGAACACTCGCGGCCGTTTTTCAATAAATGTAGCCGCGACGGACGTACTGCGATATCGATAAATTCAATTCGAAATAACTACAGCAAGTATAAAGGCGTCTGCCGCGCGCTGCGGAAGCTGCTCCTCCAACAGCCGGACAGCTGACCTCGGCCCGAGCACACGACGACATGTCACCGTCATGCGGAATATTACAGCGGTGACATTGTCGTCCTACCAGTCGACTTTAACGCACACTTTTACACAACATTTTAGAATAAATCCTATGTAGGCTAGTAATACAGTTTTCTTGTTTCCTTTTTGAAGTTTTGAACAGTACATCGCATCGGTTTCTGACGTCCATGCGAGGCGGGGACCTTTAGGTTCACTTCTATTTATCGTAACAAACCGGCTCAATACTAATAATTCGTAAAATCACTATCGCTTGAACATAATTAAGTTTCATTTAATGGTATAAATTTAAACAGCGATAAAGTGGTGAATGGCTCTGTATATTGGTCGTTAGACATGAACGGGCGCAGGCTGCGGTGCGCGCGACCGTTGTCTCTGTTTTAATTTCAATTGAAATCCACTTGAGCGAACGGCTAATTAACGGGTTGAAATAGCGCGTAATAAGTAATAATCGCGGACTTTATTGTGTACCCATAAAAGATGAATAGTTTTCACCATACACTGTTTTTTTATATATTAGAGGGATTAGGCAACGTTTTCGATTAAAGCTCCCAATATCATTGTTCTTTTTCGACATTTTCAACAATAATCGTAATATTTCGTCCAATTTATAGAAAACATTAATGAATTATAGATACAAACCTTCCTTATGGATCATCTATTACAGAAAACTGTATCGGTTCGGTAGTTTTTAAGATAGCCCCTTCAGACATACAGACAGATGCGGCGGGCGGGGTCCTGTATAGCATCTATTTTCAGATTATCGGTCATTAAAACAGCTTGGGTTAAAATAAATCGCAGTATATGAAAAAGAGCACACAATGCCTACGACAACTCATTGCGTCCGTGCGGCAAACATTTATCATCCTCAATTTAATAAGCGGCTGATTTTCGATCCATCACGAGCCAATAGCGGCGCGGAGACGGATGCCGAACGATCAATCTAGCGCTGCGGGAGATGTCGATACTTCGCGGACATTCTCATACATCTCTCGACCGTCGCTCACCGTCTCGCGACTCCCGACACATGCCCACTCTTCTACCTCTGTAATGATGACGTACATTTATTATGAAGGACGTCCGTTCCGACATTGAGATTACATCGTAACATACGAGTAGTTTAGAATACTACGAACTTTACAGTCTGTTACGTTCAATTTCTATCCGAGACAGACTTCTCTGTGACAGATAAGATAATTACTGTTCCCGGATCAGGGGACTACGTGATGTGTCGATTACTGATGTCGTCCATGCTACTCGCGACACGTGGAACTGTAGTGCGGAAGTAAGACTGCAACTATTTCTTTATTTTACTTGCGTGACTACGCTGGACGATTTTAGGAAAACTCCGGAAAAGCTTCCCTTGTCTCACGAGAATTCTATTAAAATTATTATTGTATTAATTCTATTAAATGAAATTAGTCTAAGATCTCCGGCGACACGATTGATGACGAGCCCAACGAAGTGCGCGGCCCTAACTGGGCGACATTAGCGACGAAAAGGGTCCAATATCGGATCTTAAACGCACTCCTGGACGACACGACACCAGTGAATAGATGTATTTACCTAAAAAATGGACTAGTTTGGGCTTCGTCGTTGATAGTGGCTAAAGCCAAAGCGTTCTGTACTTTTTAATAGCTTCAACTTAGGACGTCACAAATCTCGGTAGAAAGATCTCCAGCTACGACCGTCTCAAGTCATCTCGCTTTGAGGCTCAGTTTTAAATGTTTAAATACAAATATTTTATTTTTTGTTTCCCCACGGCATTTATCGATCACAATAAATGTAACCCACGTCAGCTCGGTCTGCCGGCCTACGTTGACGCTGGAGCCCGTGTAATGTACGTTAAGTTAAAACCGGGCACAATGTGGGCTACAATATTAATTACATTTCGTGAGTCAGCTCAGAAGTTGTGGAAGTAAGTGGAGCAAACCTTGCCGATGAAGTTGAGAAACTGCCGAGAGTTTAAAACATTGATACTCGTATGACGTCAGGACGTCTACGTGTGTATATTTTTATAATGTGGAAGATCGTGGCACAGTACTGACCATTGCCAGGTATCGCCATCCACTCTGCTCGCAGAGGGTCTTTTCTACGCGAACATTTAGAAGCTTTACGTATTATTGTCATTTATAAATAAAAAACAAATAAGCCGACCATTTTGATGATGAAACATCACTCAAATGACATTTTTATAGTTACTACATTAATAACGCATTAATTTTGATTCTGACATATTGAAGTGCTGTTGGATATACAATATTTTGTGGTTTTCCGCCTGATGCATATAATAGTCGAGTAAATCAGAAAGTTTTCCAACTATGTTTCCGACGCGTGAACGGGCCACATAATTATAGTTGCTCATGAGAGAATGAAATCATTATTGTCAACTGTAACTCAACGACCACGTGTCCGATCATTAAAATAATTACCGTTTTCCACTATAGATATCACTGCTCTATCTTCCAACATTTTAAAGTCTAATAAAGATAAATAAACTAACAAGCGTTGTATACATACATTTATGTAGGTGCTATTTAGCTGAAATCTTATGTTATTAAGTTATATTACTGTACTTTATAATAATCGGCTCGGACAATTACTGATGGTACATACTTTTAGACATACATATTTTGCTACAAAAGTATATAATACTAAAACATATAAATATATAAATATATAAATAAATCCCAGCACCAACACTTGTTTCGCCCCGACAAGAACCATCGTCAAGGTAAGTTACTATATAAACGAGTGTTTGTTGTAAGTTCTAGACGTCTAGTCTAAAGATATTACCATCACGTCACATCTACAAAAAAGTACTTTTTTGTACTCGATTATGGAGTGGCAATTCTTGATGCGAATTTTTCATAAAAAAATAACAGTTTATGTTTAATTATCGGTCTACATTCTATTCAATAATTTTTAAATAAGGTTTTTAATAAACTGAAATTCTTTGTCCACAATGATCAAATTTTAACTTATTATTACTTTCTGTAAAATTGTACAGTTCCAGAAAATATTATCGAAACAGATAGTTGATGTTGCAATTATTCTAGTAAGTGTAGTAAAAGTTACTAATGACAAATAACTTTCAATGACAAACGTAAAGCTGCAGACTTCCTCCCGTTAGCCTCTACATATGTATGTTTACGAGTTTGTACAAAATTACCCAACGCTGAACCATAAACAACATGATATTCCTCGCGGTATGAGTCGCGCCATGGACACAATCTTATAAAATCAAAATCCAAACCAGAGCTCCAGGGAATAAAAATGTCAATCAAGTTGTATAATGAATAAAAAAATAATAATTAAATATAATATTAGGAAAAAAAGCCACATTGACAAAGCCTACTATAATGAGGATGAATATCTAAATCACAAATTGTGAATATCTAAAATTTTACATTTACTAGTTATTTATTTTTTATTCATATATTATTCAATGGCATATTTATTGTAGGCTCTCTATTCGATTTCAAAAAATTTATTGGTCCGTATATATTAGCAACTATATTAAATGATACACAGACTGACAGGTGAGATTCTTCTAAGTATTTAATTATATTTAATTAATTTACTAAGTCTTCAAATTAAAATCAATATTAAGAGCAATATAAATAGAGGAAACAAATATTTCTTTATTGTCTAATAAAGAAATAAGCCGAGAATCAATTTTGAAAATATTTACACTGGTAGCTGCCGCTGACTATTCTCCTTGAAGTGTTCGGCATATTAAACATCGAAGCTTGGAAATCATGTGTGAAAGGACGACGACGGTCAACAAACACGAAGCGGTTAAACGGATGGACCATCTATTAATATGATAAATGTCTTTCCTGTCAAAGACCGTTGTTGCTGACCGTATTTAGATTCGTACGCCGAATTCAGCGCCATTTGTGTGCCATTCAAGTGGATGGCCACAATAGCTATGAAAATCCATTATCATGTTTACGATGTTCATCATTTTATATGGAAAGAATATGATAACGTCGTAAAAATATGTACTTACATGGCTTATGTTGCCAAATAATAATAAAACTAGTCCCATTACCATATTACATGAGACGATCACGATGACCTGACGCTGGCCTTAAATAGATCGTTCAAAAACCATACTAGCCTATGTACTGAACTAACACAGAGCAAATAACTTTCTGAAAGGCTTATCTAAAGCATGTTGAAGTAACAGGCATGTTAACTTAGACGTTCTGTTGAATCAATTCGAGTTTCTGAAACGTGGATTAGAGAATAATAAACAAATCAAAAAACAAAATCGCACTTGACATACCATTCGGAGGTAAATTTGATAGCTCTGTTAACTGACAAATTATTTCAATCAAATGAGATAGCCATGGTTTCAGCAACGTAATTGAAGTCTGCCAATAGATACGCTGTTATTATTAATTAGCTTTTTTATTGATCAGCTTTTCAGAAAGTGGCGCGGTTAGTAACATGTGAAGCTACACACGGAGCTTGGTAAAGTACCTAAATAATATAAAAATACTGTTCATCACAATGTAAACACATTAACTTATTGGGCTCCACAATTCTGTCACAAAATTTCGCTCGTCTGATTTATTACTACTTATAATGTTTATTTTTCTTGGCGGATCCATTCTGCCGTTATACTAATATTACTGATTTCTAAGGGAAAAATATTTGGATTTTTTATATACAAAAAATATAATAACTTTTAATGAGTCTTGTCCGTTAACTAAAAAGAGCAAACATTTACCCGCCGGTTCCATGTATATGTTATAAATTAAATGCGGACCATGGCGAATCCAAAGATTATCTGGTAAAACCTAATAGCACAAGAGCCCGTGAACGCCAGACCATCGTAATTTTATAAAAGCTGAAAGTTTCTCTGTCCATGCCCCCAATACAGATAACAACGATCAGCGAGTATGGAGTTAGGATCATAGTGGCTTGGGCAGGTAACAGGTGGTAAGGAGTGAAAATGGTACCTCAATTACGTTGAATTACAAAGCTCAGGTTTTCTATATCTTCTTCAGAATGTTACTAGAAACCTCGTCATCCATTGCTGAACAGTACCGTTACAACCCCCAGGCAGATACCCGTAAACTGTATAATTTACGAGGAAAAAAGATAAACGCTATAAACGATAAATGACGTGTGCTCATAAAAAATATTTTGACAAAAAAGAAAACCGCCTTTAAAAGGAATACAATAAATTGATGAAGGGAACTGCTTAGGAAGTAGGTGCCATTGTAGGTGCCTCAATTTAAGAAACTGTCATCGACTTCCTAAGCAGCCTTTTCAAATTATTTTATCCCTTTTGAAGGCGGTTTTCCTTTCTTGTCATACGATTTTTTATTTTGTCGTTAGATATGGATTGTATAAAAAGGTGTGGGAGATGAGATATTAGTTGCAGTGCCTAAAAGTATAGAGGTGCAAATTATTCTTAGTAGCATAGGTAAAGTACCGTTTCAATTATTATTTGGCGAAACAATGAGATTGAAAGAGGATAAAGACTTGAGAGAGCTACTTAAGCGAGAATTAAATACAGTTCGAAAAAGAGCACGAGGAACTAAGGCAAGCAGCAAGAATACGAATTGTTAAGAGACAGAAACAGAATCATAAGAAGTACTACAAATGTCATAAGCCGGTAAGGAGATATAAAGTAGGCGAGTTACGAGTGGCGTGCTCGTGTTGATTCGTTACAGCTATTTAAGGTTAAAAAATTATTAAGAATTTGCAAGCGGGGGTGACAGACGCAGGTATTAATAAGTTAGGTGTAAGTTCAGAAAGTACCAACAAGTCAATATTCGGCAAGAGCTGATCGACCTAAGTAATATTTTTACTTGCTCTTGTATTTGTTTCTTCGTCTTGTTTGTAATAAATTTCAGTATATTTTATAATTAACCTCTTGCCCTGGGATCTAATTATTTTAACAGTATCATTATTCTGCTAAACTATTTCACTATCTTACCATCCGATACTATAAACGTACGAGTACGTCCAGCGCATATGACACATTATTATTTGGACAGGACCGATTTTAACCTGATTGCCGTACAACTTGAAGAAAAGTAAGGACTACGAACGAATTAATAATATAAATAAAAATTGTCAGTGACTTAATTTAACATTCTTCTATATAAAAAATAAAGAGAAATAATAAGTGTATTTGTTACCTTAGATAATAAGTTTGAGGAAATGAGGAACTGCAGCTTCGCGCTCGCAGCCGGTGTTGTGATTGGTGCAGTTTCTGAATCTGTGGAAAGAAAATCGTTCATTAGATATTATTTATGTAAATATTATTGAAGGTTTAGTTAAATATGAAATGAATATTCATAATATGAAATATAATATAATATGAAATATTCTTCCGACGGCGAGTAAACAGCAGACGGTACACGACCACCAGCAAACGGTAAAATATTTCAGTCATTTTAAAATGGATTATTGACGGCTATAATAGAACTACCAAAAAGTTTCCACGGCATTGAAATAACGGACGACTATAAATAAATAAAAATAACAACAGATGCAATTACAATTGAAATAATAATTCAACGAGAATATACTATTAAACGTTTTATAAAACGTCACAATATTTGGTCCAGAGACTCCAAGTCCAGAGTGATGGCATTGTCAAGTTGAGACACTTTCGGTCGAGGTAGATGTACATTATGCAATGATATCGTATCTTTACCGTACCCTCAAACCAGAAATTGATAAGGATTGTTCGATTACAATTTCTTTATAAATTATTTCTTAATTTCTTTGTGTTTGTGCTAATAATAGTAAAGTAGTAATAATAGTAAAGTTTATTTGTATCACTTCTGCAAATCTCATTCATTCATTGGCTCATAATGTGCAGCGGAACGAGGTGAGTAATGTGTCTCCGGCGCATCGCAGTATTTTGGGAGCTACAATGGCAAGTGAAGCTATTTGTGTGCTCTCGCGCTCGCCCGCGGGCCTTCGCCAGCGCCATCGCGCCAATCCCCTCGCTGCCCGTCGACAGAGCTTCGTCGAAGTTTAGGAATGGGAGACCCTCATCATTGATGGCGAGCGGAGAGAGCTTGCACCCAAGACCACCCAAACTTTACCTTCACACGATTTATTTAAAAGACGTTTATGTGAAGACATTATCACTCCAGCAAATAAATGACATATTGAAATTATTTTGCTGTTTAAATACTTGACAATGGAAATGTCATCAAACTCATTAGAACTCAGGTGTTATCAGCAAGTGATCGCCGCGTTCTCCTAATTCACCGCCGTCACGGTATCGATCATGTCATTGCTCTCCGAATCATCAGCTCAATGCTTTAATGACTTTCGTTTATTGGAAAAACAGACAATCGTTTTAGCAACAGGATATAATTCTTCAATAAATCTAACATTAATTTTAGTTCGAACATATAAGAAACTATGTTTAATATGATTAATTTCTCGGAATTCTATCATCGATTCTACTGAGTAAACATAATTGAATTGGCTCGAACACTGGCGCAGATTCTACGTAATATAATTGAATATAATATTTGTTACTTGTAAACGAGTTTAGGTAATCATATTATTAGACTTTTTTCGCTTCACTGCACGCTCTAATATCTAATCGTTAATTTATGATACCTATAGAATTTATCATAAATAAAGACAGAAGAGTGGAGTCTGTTGGCGTGCTATAACAACAACCCGGCAGACTCGCTGTCGGTGGTGGCGATATGGGCGCACAGACTACGACACACATGATCGATATTTTAAAGAAATTTAAAAAAATATGTACACCTAGTAATGACAATATCGCAGCAACCCCAATGTTGACAACAGAAACAGAAGCTACTTCATCACACATCATTCTTCATCACTTTCTACTTCGTGGAGACAATTGATTTTTTTATTACCTTCCATTGAGAACTATTACTTTTGATCTCTAGTCAATCTTCGCAAACACAAGACAAAGGGCTGAAGCTTTCTAAAAAACCGAATCGAAACTACGACGAACTAATAACCCAAGCGAGAAGGAAGCGAAAAGTTTTCTCTACTAGTGAAATACTAGCGATCACTGAATTAATGCATGAATCTGTGAAACTGAACGTTGGAGCCTGTGTTAGTGATCTATATTAGTTTGTAATCGTGTAATAAAGCTGTTGCAGGTTATTGCCCAGACATGTAAATTTATGTAGCCATTTTAACGATTAGTGCGCTTACCAACTTTAACTTCCTCACAATTAGTCGACACTTTTTGTCGACACAAAAGAAAATAGCATTATATGGTCGAAAATTAGTTTTGAGGGCCCACACTTCACGACCGGCGGATGATCAGCTACAAATACGGCATGATGTTGGACGTGCCGTTGGCTGGTGATGGCTTTGTGGTGAGTGAGGTGACAGGAGGGTCATCGCAGACTCGTCCGCTGGCATCCTTTATATGACCAATTGTGCGGGATTTTACGCGGAACTTTATGAATTAGTATGTCTCATCGTGTACGTGAGTCTATTTGTGGAGCGGTCAGCGGGCGGCGGCCGGCGGCCAGCGGTCACACGTTTGTCACCTGATTACACTACTACTATTAGTTATTTGCGTTTACTACAAACAAAACTTACTATTTACATTATCACGACATTTAAATGTATTTAACTCAAACTCTGATCGAATAACGTTGATTCGCTCGATAACTATAGACCTGAAAGCGAACTGCAATCGGTACTTGTGAGAGGTCCTCTACCTTAATCAGTAAATATACTCGTTTCCACATGCTTTACAGCAAAATTAAATATTCCCTCGCGGGGCATGCTCGTACTGAAACTAATTTGACATTTTTTTTCCGATCACATGTTTCACTGTCACAACAGATGAGAGGTTAATAAGCTTTTTTATAATTGTTTGCGAAAAGAACACGTGCAATAATTGTGCTAAAGTATATAACAATTTGGTATAGATCTCCAAGCTCGTCATAAAAATCATAGAAATTGTATCGTTCGGTAATAGCAGTAATACATAGACACAATAATGTACATTCGGGTGTTGATGCGCCTAATTCATAAAGAAAAATTAAAACAATCTTTATGTAACATGAAACCGAAGCACGTAGTAGAGAAAATCCAAAAAAAAAATTCGATCCTCGACCAACCGCCCCGCTACATACATGTAGAGAATGTATTTTCCCGTGCTACATGCCTGAATTTCGTATCCGCAATAAAATATTTGTCTTGCAAATATTCTTTTCTGATTTTTTCGTGATTGGCGCAACATAATAAGATAAACAATAAGCGTTCCAAATATGCTTTAGCGCGTTTGTAGTGACATCTGACGTTCATCTTAGTCAATAGAAACAAATACTTACAGTGCCACATGCACCTATGATAAAAACGATGATACTTATGAAAATATATTTGAACGAATCTATACCTACAACATTATAAAAGAGAGTGCAATTTTTGCGAATTAATATGCAGCTGAACCATATTTGAGCCTACATTGTTCCAAATTCAATCAAATAACCACTATTAAACCTTCCAATTCTGTAATTATAAACATCAATTAAATGCTCATTATTAGGAATAACTTAAAAACTTCTCGTCAGATGTCGCCTTAATTTGAATGGGAACACATGACACGTTGCATTTTTCAAATAGAAAAACAATCATCCAAATTGGTTTCCTAGAAAAAATTATAAAGTAACACGCGTAAAAAAGTAGTCGAATTTAAAATCTTCTACTTTTTTGAAGTTAGTTAACATTAGTCAATTCTTTAATGACTTAAAGTGTCGATTTTAGTGCACACTTACAAAAAAAATATTAGGCTAATCGAATTGAAATATTAATACAAGCGATGTAGGTGAGCGATCCGCTCTTATTCCAATTGGACAAGGCTCAATAAGTCAAAGTAATATTATGTATTAGTCCGAGAAGGGAACAGTCACAATCTGCTATTATGAACAAAGAGATGCTCAATACGAGCGGCGACCTGGATAATTGCGAAGAAAAGACACGCTTTGAGAAATAAATACGAGAATTCATATTGAATTGCCTCAATACCCGATTACGTCGGGTCCCACGAATAAAAACGACTTATCCTCGGGCTTTCTGTGAGCTAAACGCTCGTAAATATCTGGATTGGTTCCCTTTTAAACGCCTCATGTATTAGTTGAACGGTTTCCAATTAATGTTACGGAGAAGTTGTTTTCTTCGTTGTTCCCACCGCGTGTTGCTCTGCAGTACACCCTTCTAAATTATTTTAATTATTAAATTATTATCACTATTTAATTACTAAATTGAGTCTTTGACTAGGCTAGTGATAGTATGTGTATTTAAAAAATGTGCTGAGGAGTTTCTATCGCCGTTTCATTTCCTCGATGTAAAAGCACCTTTCCGAAACGGTGGTAGAATCAAAAAATGACGGGCTTGAGTGTATTGAAATAATATTTACATGAATAAATGATAAACTAATAACTAATAATAACTAATGATAACTCTTAATATTATTTTACAATGTACTCTCTCACTGTAGTCACACTCACAATCTGTGTACTCGCAGTCATTAACTCTGGAGCTACTGAAAACATGAAATACGTTCTGTGTTTACACATCCAGCCGCCCATTGTTCGTTGACATGTACGGCGCTCTTATTTGTGAGAGAAATTTACGTTGTATGTAAAAACATACGTAAGAAAATACGTCAGTCACCTTAAATTATTGTTGCTAGCAATTCGGCAATAATTGTGTATGTAAACTATTTAATTTAATTACTTTTTCTCTTTCTAAATTATATCGTTACGCTGCCCAGCTACGGGTCTATATAGCAGCTGTAGTAGCAGTGACAGTCCCTTAACTGAACTGTCTGAAGTAGTGAAAATGAGGTAAATAACATGTTTGTTGTCACGACGGCCGTCTTCGGTGTCCGAGGATGATATAGTGTGGAGGCGGTGTCGTCTGCCACCTCGGTATATGATACGAACACTTGGAACACGCAAACACATTTCTAAATATTTGATCACTTTGAAAATTAAATTGCGAGCTGAATCACGACAGTTGCTGTCGGCCGTAATTCAATTGCAAATATTATGTTGCCTTCTAGTACCAGGTACACAGTAACTCCAGTGCGTATGTAATTTATTTAACTGTGATAGTACAGTTAAATAAATTACATCACATTACATATGTTGATGGCTTGGTCTATTAAGCAGCATTATTTATAGAAGTCAAATGAATAGTTTTACTTTTACTGAATAGTTTTAAGTTGACACCAATTTATGACCAAAATGATGATATTGTTTAAACAGATAACTTCATCGGTGTACATTTAGATTTTTTTTATTAACTACTAGCTGCACCCGGTGCACCTTACTACGCATATAAAAAAGTCAAATTTAATTTAATTTAATTTAAAGTAAGTGGGGTTTTACTCAACGGGAATATCTCCACATCGCACAACATGCGACACTCGACCAGCGCCGTGCCTCTAAAAAATAAACAAATGCTATCATCATTGTGAACGACACAGACTTATCGGTGACTTGTTACTAAATTACACGTTAGTCGGAGCTATCAGTGTCGCGGACACTGGAGCTGGAAGTGAAGCGAACACAAAAACGATTTTTATACTGAACACAGATACTTTGTGAGGAGGATAATTATAGCTCAGTACTTTGAATATAATATCAATCGATCTGAATAGTGACGATTATGGCAACAATACTTTGTACGGCCGTACAATATATTATTGCTTGCTTAGACGTAGAATAGATGAATTTGACGTAAGCTTCTGAAAAAAAATTGACATCCGTCAATTCCTTGTAAGCCAAAGTGATGGACTGCGGCCTTAATTACTCTCATTCTTAGAAAGAGGCTATCTGACTCAGCAGTTCAGCTCCTGACAGTCGCAGCGATAGTGCAAATATGTCTCTGCAGGCACCGCGGCCGTAGGTGGTGTTATAGTAGATATATTTATTAATTATATTATAATTTTTTTTCGATGCGTTTATTGTGGACGATGGTATTACTTAGAGAACAAAACAATTGTTGTTTGTGTAGGTCGTTAATGGGAAGTAATTTAGAGTCATATTATATGTATTTGAAAAATGTTAGCCATACAAACAGTTTGAATAATTTAAAATGAGCACCAATCACGACACACTATCTGACCCACCGTAACAATCTTGTTATCTAACAAGAACTAGATAATTACTGTAACGAGTAGATATTTTATACACTTTTAAAACTATGAGTTTTTTTTTTATTATCAATGTCAATTATATTTGTCTTATCAACAAAATATCGTTCCACAATGTGGTTAACAGTGGTCGGCACCGGCCAGTGGCATTCGTAACATCAAAAGGGGCTGCCTTGTCGTCTTAAAATAATATATTGTAATTGCTCTCTACAACTTTAGTTTTAAATACGAAGTGATTAATACAAAAAATAATTACAGCGTATAATAATTAATTTACTTTGTAAGACGACAGTGATCTATCCCGTAGAAGTAGACTCACCAGTACAATCAATTGTCGCCAACTCTTAGTTTCCTTCGAATGAAACATGTACAGGACAAAATAGAAACATTTCTAGACAAGGGCGCTGATAAATACGAATAATTTTTACGACAAAATACATATACATATGTGTCTACAAATCTCGTTGCTAGTTTCGTCCGTCCCGTTCCATGTTGGTATTTATTTTATATTATCGGGAGGACTTATTGGCGGCATTGCCGTTGGTGCCATGTTCGGTGGAGTCGGAGGAGGGCGGCGGGGAGTACAGAGCGACTGTACTATTTCTACTTGCTATTGCTCATTCCTCACGGCGCGTGCTCGTCAACCTAATCGTATGTCACATCGTTCCCAGTACTAGTTGAATACGCTTTGCACGCGTTATCACACTTCTGATTCGCTCTAGTCTCTAACTTCAAAGAACACTACATTAACAGCATAACTGGTATAATTCAGTTGTGTTTATTATCGAATTACGAAGCGGGTGTCAGGCGGTTGAAACGAAATTCAATAGAGTGTCATTTGTTTTGTTGAACCGGCAACTAGCGGCACGTGGAGCGCAATCGATCGCAGCTTATTTTACGAACGATTAATTATCATCATTATGATCCACTCCTGTGCGTGTATCAGATGGTTTTCATAAAATACAATCGATGTGATAATGGCGTTTTATGTACTTTTTTATTAAATAATTTTATACCGACATGCATAGCATGAAAGTCGTAGCTATTGACCCAAGTACCTAATCCAAAATTTTGCACTCTCTACCACATCGCTATAAACAAAAATGCGAATATTAGGTTTATATAAAGATCGATTCTCTAATAAATAATGTTTGGCAGAATGCGTCCAACTGATAAAGAACGAATTAATTTCCGTCGAGTATATAGCGCAAATAAACTCAACGCCAATAAATTTAATAAAAGTTTAACACAGAATTGCATATTGAATATGTATTTTAGCTGTGTGTCGAGAGCACCAACAAAATGAACTTAATTGTAACGAAATGAGGTCGCACGGAAACCCAATACCATCCTGAACCTCGGTTAACTACAGATACACACTGACCACGACCTTACACGTTGGTGTAACTCGAATACTGTTTTTATCAATAAAGTTTATATACAATTGCCTGATCTATTTTAGCTTCATATAAAATCGGTCAGTCGGAGGACTACCACCTTCAACTCAACATTATGTATAACTAACTGCACCCAGCGTACGTTGCTATGCATATTAAAAAATTAAATTTAAAGAAAATCAGCATACATCAACCATGTGTCCAATCGATATAATGGTGGTAAAAAAACCTACAAACAATGCTGAAAAAAGGTACTAAAGACATGAATGCTCTATCTCTTATAATTTCAGAGTCCATAAAGGACATACAGACAAACATTCATTTTTATATATTAAGATAATAACGGTACACACTTATACATATACATTAGGATATCCTGGTCACCGGTACCATGGACAACCCACAAGGACAAGGGCACACGCCCAGAGAGAGATCAGTAATTTAAACTCATTATTTCAATTTCCGTCTGGGAATCGAATCCAAGGCCCTTCTAACGGCGATCCATCATGGTGACCATTACGCCACACTGTGGGGTGTACGCGTTATATTGAACTTAAGTCAAAAGCCAATATTTTTTGCATATGGTACTTGTTGCTAAATGACAGTAACGGTATGGCGTCTCGTAATAGCTGGTCTCACTACCAAACAGATTCGTGCCAATGGTACTCACGTTTTTTTACATCATTTGGTCACAATTGTTCGAGTTTTAAAAGTACTTAACGAGTGAGCAAGTTTGTACTAAAACGTCTAAAAAGTGGTCAAATCATTAATTATGAATTCCGTAAAAGAACAAAGATAAATGACGCAGCTCACGGAATCCGCGGGCTGAAGTGGCAATGGGCCGGCCACATAGTTCGGAGGACCGACGGCTTGAAGAAGACAGGGAGCATACATTGGATTCAGAAGGCTCAGTACCGGTCTAGAGTGACATAAATTAAGAAAAGTAACGGTGGGCATCCGAAAGCTGATGAATAGAAGCACGGTCTTAAATTCACTTTATTAAATATTTATATTATATAATGACTACTATAACACTATGAACACAGTGATGACTGGGCGGGCGGCGCGTGTGTGTAAACAGTTATAATAAATAAGTAAATAAGTGCGCGGGGTCGCCGTGTCCGCCCGGGGGCGACACTTCGACGTGTTTACGTTGTTCAGGGAGCTATATATTCGGTGGAAGTTTGCTCACGTTCATTAGTGTCGTAAGATTCAGGAGTCCCGCGGCGACCACTGATCACTACGTTCACTGACGAGGCGGCGGCGGCGAGGGTCCAAGGACACGTCCCTCTACTTCGACTATGTCACTGCATCGAGCTATCGAGTGAACATTGTACGAGGGTACAGGACAAGTACTATTACATTACGCATAAACAATATTTAGTTACAAATCATGTAAATGTAAGTCTCAATATAGTGAAAATTCAATATACATAACGATGGTTGGATGATAAGTTCAGGCTACGGAAGCTCGGTGTGAGCCAAAATAGTTTTATATTGACGCATAACATTCTTGCTTTATAAGATATGACTATTGACCCGAAGACTTATGACACTGTATTACGGAATCATAGCTGTAGGTGCATCTGTGCGTGATAGCTCCAGTACAGAGATGCTTTCCAGCCGTGCACCAGTTGGAAGATTTTTATGTAAATAGCCGACAAATGAGCAAACGAGTGGACTAAAGGACAATGTCCACCTTGTATGGGTACCTTGGCCATCCATGGAAAGTAAGTATAGGTTAATTATGTGTTATGGAATTAATAGCTTATATCTTATATAAATTGGAATATAACAATTATTTAGTAGCGGTGTTTGTAAAAAACAACAACATATACGAGTAGGTACATTAAACATGTTTATTAAATCAAGAATGCATATTCATAAGTAAATATTTTTCATAATTCTGAATCATATGTAAAGAGTATCAAGCTACTTGGCAAATTTACCCTTTCTTGATACCTTGCCCTGCTCAAGAACCAAATAACATTCATCAAATAGGTACAACAACCATTATGCTTCGGGCAAAGCTGCAATTGCAACAATATTGCTTGATTGAACCTCTTCATTGAATTTACATATTCTACAAGTTTTGGTACATAAAACTTTTTATTTGCGAACCGTTTCTCCCTTAACCACATGGAAACTGCAAGTTTTTCAAGAAACAGTAATTCTGTCGACGGCTAAGTGTTCTTTTAAGCTTGGACAAATTTTCTGATGGCTCTAGAAGTGTAACACAATGACATTGTTGCCGACATGGACAGACAATATATGTGATTGTCAATATACAAGTAATTTTTTATTTATACATATGTATGTATCGTAGCGGCCACCGGAGTATAAAAAGACACTGTAATATATATTTTCTAAAAATATAAAATTACTTCATATAGAAACGAAATACTTAGTTCAAGTACGACTACACAATCACGTATCATCCCCATACTTGCATCGTCTGTAACCAAAGTAGCATGATATTATATTAGCATATCAAAACAATGAACAATCATGGTGAGCTAATATATTTAATTCCATTACATTGAATATGAACCTTAATATTATATTACTTTTAAAATGGCAAATTATTAATACCAAGTTTGTGATTTCTATCTTGACCTTTAAACAATACAAAGAAAATATATAAAGGTACAACATCTTACTTGTGATGTTATAATCCATATTATTATTAGATGTCAAATAAGAATATTTCTCTGTACAGAAGGTTCCGAAAAAAGGGTCAACCGCAGTTGACAAATCATGTCCGTATTTATCATATAGTTAACGTTGAAACTGGTATCGGCGTCCGTATTCATATTACCGTCAACGTTTTGATTCAAGTCGTCGGTAATATTACAATAATAGAAAATAACAGTTTTGACGACGCCGGGAAAACAATAAGAATAACCGTTTGACATTGAGTTTCGAGCTGAGAGTTGGAATACGACGATTCGCTTGGCGGCCGACTGAAGTTAAGCGTGAAAGCTAGCTAAGCAATTTTCACAATAGGATAATGATATACCATAAGTTATGTTAATGAAATAATAATAAAGTTTAATATAATCCTTACGCGACTCCCTATTACCGAGCATGAAGGCCAGTTTGACCTCTTATGATTCTCTAGCCGGGCGACATGAGATTGAGTCTATATTTTAGTCCACTCCAATGGGTTCGGCTAAAGTTAACCAGACGAACGCAACAGCCTCAGTTAAACGTTACAGATACCTTAAGCTTTATAAATGACTACCGTACTAACGTAAATGTAACATAAATAGGTACTGTCGTTTGGCTTCCACAGCCACGGTCCCCCCCTCAGCTTATTCGACCCCCGCCATCATGCTTTATTAACACTTTTAGTGTAGACACAGAAGGCAAACATGTTAGTTTCTTTTCCCGTCGACGACTAATAGAGTGCGGGCCCAAACGATCATCGAGGGGCAGAACAGTTGATCTGTAGAAACATTTTTTGTTCCGCTTCATCAGCGCCGTTCGGGTCGCTCGTAAATAAATAAGGTCGCCGTTCGTCGGTCGTCGGTCGCTGGAGACACATTCGTTGACCGCACTAATAGTTTTCGCCACTCGACCTTCTAATTCAGCGATACATCTTACACATGTATGCCGCGACCGCCATATCCAAACTGCACGACTGTAACACTGAGTTGTGGATGTAGCTGTAACTTAGCTCATTACGATCCCTCAGTAACAAACATTTACATAGACTACATAGTTACTAGATAAAGATAATTATTATGATATTGCATCACGGTGACAATCATATGTGAGAATTTTCAAAGATTTTAAATATGTATTAATATACTAAGGTCAATTTTTATAGTGTATATTTCACAATAAATGTAATAAATTTGTCATGAAAATATTGTTAAGATAAAATCTGTGTAAATATACATTTTTCTACATACGTTTACAATCCAAGTCTCGGCCGACGACGCTTTTATAACATCATAAAATGAAAAGTTTGTGTTTACGAATAAAAAGATATTTTCGTTTTCGTAAGGCATACAGCTTATGGAGTTTAATAAGGTATTATTCAGATTGAGTAGCAGATATAACGCGCTCGCAATATCCACCTCACCGCTCGAATATTATTTGGATATCAACGACGAAGACAAACCATAAAACGGTATATATATATATGTATATTGCAGCAGTTAATACAAACAGACAGTCATAGACACTCCGCAGACTAATCGGTAGTGACCCCGCCTGCGAAAGCTGGATCCCGGCGTCGACTCCCGGCCGCGGCAGACACTCATATGGAAGATAAATATTTGTTTTTGGATGGTGTGCGTCAATGACGTGAATTTAATTTGTCCACGCCGACCTATATCTAAGAGGAAATCTCTGTTCCGGATATAATTGAATACGTTCTTTCATACTTTCATCATACAATTACGATACAAGGCAGGAACAATTTTACTCAAAAATTGTATTCGCGGTAACCAAATTCACGAACTAACCCTAACTTAATTAATGTGACTTCGCTATTTGAAATTCTGAACGACTAGCGAGTGCCCCCGAATACATAGAGCCGTGATTGCTTCCAGTCGGCGGCGGCTTGTTACCGGGCCGCAGCCCCAGCCGGAGCCGGAGCCGGCGTCGGTGGAATAATTCTACGGTTCAATTTACCAAACCCCACCTGTTATCAAAATGTATGAAAATAACGTGACACTTGATTAACTTTATTACAGAACCAGACGGTCGCTCCCTCACTGTTTAAACGCAATTTAGCTTCTTATTAAACTCCGGCCCGGACGTTTCTTTCCTGGTATTCACAAAAACAATTAATTACTTTCCTCTCATCTAGAAATCGCACTTAACAATCTAATTTAATAAAATATGTATTACTTGTGGAATACATTGTGTTTTCTTGCGATCGCCAAGTCAATCTATTTATATATGATATAAAAGATTTAGAATATTGATATGATCACTGTAAGATTTTGTAATTAGCTACTGAATAAATTAACCGGCTGGGTATTACATGGATCTCACTACTTTTTACGCTACGTACAAGAACTGGGTTGCGAGACATTTCTTGTTACAAGTTATGTTTTTCATAGCATCTCATTTCTTTCTATACCTGCAAATATAACTTTATAATTCTATATGTGATTGCACAGATATTTATGGTTGGTGCATCTAGAAAACTGGACAGAAATCGCAGATGTTTTTACACATTGTCTGCTTGGTGGCTGAAAATTTTGGCTTCTAGTTTTATTCTCAACGAAGTTATAGGAGAGTTAAAATTGTATGAACTGCTCCGAGTAAGGATGGTGTGCCCGGCCGCTTTTTTACCCGACTTGGCGACCGCCAGATGAAAAAGTTGTGCGTCACCGGACAGTCTTAGCATCAGCTGAGAATACCGGTTTTTACGTACACTGTTAGCTCGACATGAAACTATTAACTAACATCAATAGATAGTTTGAATCAGTTCAATGAATTAAATGGGATTCCTAACCGATTACCACTTTTTTTTTAAATAAATGAATTCTAATATTTTCATTAGCATTAATCAATCGTTGTCCGGTGAAAATAACTTGAAGCACTGAGGGTAATGAGAACGTTGCGATTGTTGCGAAGAAAGACAACGAGTTAAGTGTGAACCGGACCGGACCGGACCGGACCGGACGACCGGGAAAACGGCAGCGACCATTTCTTTGCGTTTGTCGAACGATACACATTGTCGTATGATTATAATCACTGCAAATAATTATAGTAACCGACAACAGTAGCAAAATAATCTTGTTCAAAATAGTTAATAAGGATGTCGATAAATAACTAAATAAAAAGATTGATTTTAATACTGGGTTCTGGTTTTCATCCAAGTCACGCCGCGGTGTTCATAACTGCAATGAATATTGATTTTACCTATACATCACGCCATCGAGACAGAACATTTGGTGTCTAAGTAATGAATCCGAATGGTCTCTAGATCGGAACGTGTGCGGCGCGGTCATCTCGTAGGTTCATCAAGTTAATTTGATTAAGTGGAACGGCTGTATTGGACTCTACACATCGGAGACATGCGATATCGTTGAACTGATCGCAGATACTCTCACGGTACATCAGGTACCTACTGGAAAGATCAGCGGAAACAGCAACTAGAGGAGCGGATACGACTGTCTAATGAAACAATGGGCGCGCGGCGCACGCGAGTGGAGCGAGATGACATACTCAGCTAGATACGTGCACTGATACTAGTACTACTTTGATACTTTCGATGTGAGGCCCTCACAAGCCCACCGCTCCTGCTCAGGATACCGATGGACCACGTGCGCCATTCCACTCCATTCAACCATTAAATATTTTAATGCGTTTCGGCCGCAATGACTAAACGTCGCTTACCAAATATTATTATCAAGTAATTATTTATTATTTTGAGCCGGTGGTAAAAGGTAAAATTAATTGTGCGCACTGTCACAATTTGCTGACCTCATTTACAGACTCGCTGCAAAGTGACTACAAAACACGTGGTTATTTTTAAATTTGATACAAAAACTTGTTATTGTCAAATATTTCATTGGTATTAATAAACAGTTGTGATGAATTAAATATAGATTATTCGTCAAGTCTCTTATGGTGTATATTATTATTATATTATTTACTATACGAAATAGAATTAAGTGGCTCGAGTTGTTAGTTCATTATCTTCTTAATATATTTATATAAATTACGTGTCACGGTGTTTGTCCGGATGGACTCTTAAACTACTTAACCGATTTTAATCAAATTTTGCGCACAGCGTGCAGTTTGACATGACTGTATAAATAAACTGTTCACCGCTCAACTTTTATATCGAGCCGCGTGGACTCGTCACTAACCCAAAATATATATAGTTTCTGATTCAGTTCCAGTTATTTCAACTTCGACTCAACTCGACTCTTCATAGCTCACAAGTTGTGCCGCAGCTCTAACTTTCTAGTTGAATTTCCAAGTGTACGATGTGACCGAAGGAGCGCGGCCCCTCCGCACCGCATCTTATAGAAACAACGGTATTAGAGTTCTGATTTAACACACATTTAGTGAATTAAAGAGGTATCCTTAAACAGTTTACAAGAAGATACACCGCTCTATATTCGACATCTGTAAGAAAAAACATCTTAGGACGATACTTTTTAAGTTTAAATGACATTCAATCTTTTCGTTTCTTATCGAAGCGTAATAATGTCCATTGACTTAAGATTAATATTGTTATTTCACTGTAATGAATCTTTACGATATTTATAAATATATGTTTTTTAAATGTTATAAACATTATATTTGATTATTTCACGGCATCCATGTATACGACGTTGTTTTCTCAAATAGGATCAGGGTATAATCAGGTGAACTCCGCCGTCGACTACTTTGTAAGGTTAAAATAAGAAGGTACATAATCTCATAATCTAAGTCCTCTTAACCTGAACACTAAACTTTATTAATATGGGCACTAGCGCGTTATTAACAACACCTCGACAGAAAAGTATATAAATAAGTGTTTAAGTTGCTTATATTGAAAGATCTCATTTCTCTATATCATTTTAAAATTTACAATTTAAAATAATATAGATAAGTAATTCTAAGACAAACAAAGCTAATTTTGAATATAGAACGAAACGGATATAGGTACATAGTTTTATGTAATTCTATAAAAATGTTCGAGTAACGCTGTCCGTTTCAATAAAAAATCGATAACAATGGTCCGCTCGTCCCCCGATTGTCCCAACATAACTGAAAGACATTACTTTACTTTACATTTATACTTCAAATAATAATGTCGCCAGGTGCCCGCCGGCCTCTTGACTCGTTACGGCCCTTTTTGTTCCATCGAATACTTAGTCCATGTAGCAAAATGCCCTTGTAGCAGATTTCGTGTTTTTTTAATAACCTCTTAACGTACATTTAAATCCCTGATGAGTCAGTACGTCTCCTTTTATTGCGAACAAGTTTTGCTTTATAATTTCAAATACTCAAAATTGTAATTAAATTCATTTGGTATATAACATATCATAATATACATATGTAGAAGTCCGGTCCGTAGATTCGTGGTGGAGTCTGTGGGGCTCCCAAGTGTGCCATCAGCGGGGAGGCCACACGCCGTATCAGCGAGGTCGCCCCGCGGCTCCGCGACCCGCCCGCCCACTCGTAATAGTCCCAAGTTCAATGTCATCTAACGTAGTTGATTTCATATTTTTAGATGACACTACGACACGCCTAATAATAGTATCAAACAAAGTAGCTACTTCTATTTCGACGGATTTCGTCATAGACATTTAGTAAATGTTGTTGTCCAATTGAGTAGAACCAATTATTACGATAACATTATTCATAATGACGGCTGTCATTAGCCGAAGTCGAGTAGGTACGCGCGATTTAACTACTAAGATTTAGACCTGTCTCATCGCACCTGTCTTCAAGAAATAAAAATTATGTGTGAACATACCCGACGATGACTGTAGGAGCGCCGTAGCGCCGTAGTGTAGTCGGTGATGTTCTACGAACATTCAAATCTTCGCGAGAAAATAAACAAGCCCTGTTAGCAATCTCATTTTTTATTACTTTCTACTGTCACGACGTCGTAACCAGCTCCGACGTGTCCCGTGGGACGAACAGAACATTGGTTTCGAATAACACTAAACATATCGCCACAACGTTGTTAATGTGTGTTTGTAAAATAATGTCGACAATCGAAGTTACATCTCCGTGCTCAATGTAATTGTTTACAATAATTAAGAGAGGACTAAACTATATAGTAAAATTGAATCAGTTTATTTTGGATATAAACAGTAAAGCGCGCAAAAAAATTAATCAAATTGAGCTTAATTTTATTATCCTTATTTATAACGTACAAGAGTGTTATGCATTGATATTTCGAATTCTTGGCATAATACAAAGCAATTTAGAAAGTTACTCCTTTGATTCAGATAATTTAAAGAAACGTGTACCGACTTCCTAAACAGTTTCCCGCATCTAAATATTGTATTATTTTTGTTTTTATTAGCTACTTTTTACTTATTCCTTCCATTATGCAGGCGCAATGTTATAATTAAATAATCTCTTTGTCAAAGAACAAAACAAAAAACCGCGTCCGAAGTGACACGCATCAAGTAAATGCGGCGCATTATTAGGGATAATTCAAAAGGTACATCTGACATGTGACAGCTTTTAATGTTGCTCAAATTAAAACCATCCAAATCGGTACACCCAGTAAAGATTATGAAGTAGCACACATAAAAATAAATATCACCGAATTGAGAACCTCCTGCTTGTTTTTTGAAGTCGGTTAATTAAAATAAGATGCGTCTTGGCTCACTAGCTTCTAAACGCTATGTCTACTTACACAGGAATCAGCCATTTTTTTAATAGATGAATACTTGTTCACTACTATATTAGTTATTTTCGTGCTGAAAAGATATCGGGAAAGAAACCCATTTTCAAGAGATGCATTGTGTTTATTTGAAATAGCACACACAAGCGAGCACTTTCCGCGGAACACAATGTCACTGTCAGAAAATTGAACCAAATATTAAAAGTAACTTTAACCGAACGGCGCATTCCTCATTTCAACAATATTTTACAAAAGTTACGAGGCCAGCGAGCGAAATCGGGGTCACCAAAAAGCAAGACAAGCAAATACACAATGTTCGCAGACATTGTCCGGCTCGATGAGGGCACGTCCTGCACGTGTCCTTTGTGTGTGTTCAATAGACGGCCGATCAGCGTTCAATGAGCTCATTGAACGCAACTGATGTCAATCGGATTAATTACGATACTTCAGATTCAAAGCAGGTGCTTACTGAAGGAGGAGTCTATGAGAATATGTCAGGTTACTGAAGGAGGAGCCGACAATAATATGTCAGCAAAATCTCGCAATGGCTTTATAAATATACAAACAGACCCTGCGACCTTCGTTTCGCCTAACAGTCAATAAATATATGCTTTTTTTAACTTCGGTTATATGTATGTATGTAGAGTGGTCGTGGTCATTTCTCGGTCGGATTCTGTGTCACCGCCTTTCCCACGATGCATCGCCATGTCGTCCTATTTTTGGCGGAGTGAGAGCATTAATTTATAGTGGAAAGTGTCGCAGAATTAATGAGGTCCGGCCACCGAGTTGGAGAACGCCCACGCGACCTCTTTCCCTCAACCTTTCCCTGGACTACCAATCGTTCCATGGAATCCTCATCACGGGTGATACGAATATGTCCACAGAATTTGAGGATTCGTGATTATATAGTCGATGACATTCTCTCTTTGATATTGAGTTCCTTCAGGATCGAAATGTTGGTTCGGTGTGCAGTCCATGGGATTCTGAGCATGCGTCTCCAGCACCACATTTCTAGGGCATCAATCTTGCGACGATCATGCATTCTCAGCGTCCACGTCTCGGCTCCGTATAGAAAGATAGGAAAGACCAGGCACCTCATCAGTCGAACCTTTGTGTTTCTGGTTATTCTGCGGTCTTTCCAGATCTTTGTGAGTTTTTCCACTGAGGTTCTAGTCACGGCGCAGCGTCTTTTAATTTCATCCTCACAGCCTCCAGAGTTGGTGATAGTGGATCCCAAGTATACGTAGCTTTTGACAACCTCGCAACCCGCTATAGTTTGGACATCCGTTTGATTATTGCCAGCACGATCTACAACCATCATTTTGGTCTTGTCCCGATTGATTGCTAGTCCAAAATCCAACGCTGTGATCTCTAGCCGCCGTAGGAGTGTTTCGATTTCGCCTCTGGTTGACGCTAAGAGAGTGGTATCATCTGCGTATCTCAGGTTTGATATTTTTCTACCTCCCACGGATATCCCTCTGTCCCAACCTTCAAGAACTATCCGCATGATGTGCTCTGTGTATATATTAAATAACAGGGGAGATAATATACAGCCCTGTCTAACGCCGGCTTGTGTTTGAAAGCGTTCGGAGTCGACACCGTCAACCCGGACAGCAGCTGTGCCATCTTCGTAAAGACGTCTAATAAGGTGGACAAGGTGTTGTGGTACACCCATTTCGGTCAGGACCAGCCACAGTTTCCACCATTTGACGGTATCGAAAGCTTTCCTGAAGTCAACAAAACACACGTAGAGAGGGATATTGAATTCTCTAGCCTTTTCCAGAATTTGTCGCATTATCAGCAGCTGTTCACGTGTACCTCTACCCTTAACAAAACCGGCTTGTTCGGGGGCGATTTCTCGGGAAAGGTATGCTTGGAGTCGCGCGTTGAGAATGTGTAACATGATTTTACTAGCGTGGGATATGAGAGAAATCAGTCTGTAGTTACTGCACTTTTTCGTTGATCCTTTTTTATGCAACGGAATGAATATAGAGAGCGACCAATCACTCGGCCAAACTCCAGTGACCCATATGCGACAACAGATGGTATGCAGAAAATCTACTCCTATTTCCCCCATGGCTTTTATTGTGTGGCGTATGTACATTTATTTGTTTGGCGCCAATTAGGGGAGGCCTATGTCCAGCAGTGGACCTTAAAGGGCTGATAGATAGATAGATAGTACATTTATTTTGGACCAGGTTTCACTGCAGTACTTTAACTATAAATTCAATTTTTTGTTTGTGTAGATGCACCATAATCTTACATCATGTAAATTACAATCTAATCTAATTAAGTTCCCGAGATTAGTGCGTTCAAATAATCAAACAAATTCTTCAGCTTTATATTGTTCACTTAAGTCAAAAGGTTTCTTCATTTTCAGTCTTCTCACTATGTTTGTGTTGTAAACTTCAAAATAATGTTAATACTATTTATATCGCGTACGGAATGTACTCATACTTAGACTGCGAGCTTCGTTCTTTCAGTACTAAATTCTTCTGAAATTTCTTCAATCCATTTTTCGTCTGGCAACATAGCAATCTGAATATAATGTATGATCGAAGTGTCAACGACATAACTCAGGTACGTACAATGGCGTCGCTTGGAAAAAATATATATTCGATATATTTATTTTATGACTTACCACGAAAATCCAGTTATATTTGCACTTTATTTTGAAACTAGTAACATTGAATTTGAAGGTTTGAATATGTTACGTTTTATGAAAAATCTATATTAATATATGTATGAAGCTGAAAGGTTTGAGATTAAGAGGAATTACTGATTCGAGTAAAAAAAGAAATCGTACTACCCAGTCCATGTACTGAGGAAGGCTATAGGCTATATAACAACGCTGTGACCAATATGAGCTGAGCATTGATAAGAAATGTTACAATAACGTAACAAATGTTCCAAGGTGACACGAAGTTCACCGGCTTTACTAGTATATATAAATATGTTAAGTAGTTAAGGTGATACAATTTTTCTGATAACTACTAAAAATTCCATTGCCTTCAACCCATTAGTGACCCACTACGGAACACGGGTCTCTCCTCATCACTAAGGAGGTCTAGAGCATACTCCACCACACTGCTCCAGATTGGTGGAGGGATTAATGGCTAACCCAAGTGTCTAAGTTTTTAAACCATCCAAAGACCTTCGACAAATTTTGACGACTGTCATTTACCATAACAACCGGGACCAACGGCTTAACGTGCCTTCCAAAGCACGGGAATGCTCAATTTTTTGCCACTAATTGTCACCCATCCAGGTACCGACTACGAACGCAGTTGCTTAACTTTGTCGATCGCTTAGGATCGACGCGAGCCGCTGGGCTATGAGCGCAATTCCATTACCTATAAACAGTATGAGTTGTTTCTGTAGCTACCCGATAAACAAGTTGACGAGCCATGTTATTAAGTCACCGTCACCCATGGACATGAACAACACCAAAGGAACCACGACGTGACCAGCCAAGGAGAATGGAGAAAGAAAGTTAAGGTTCGTAGATTATTCCCGCAAGAATAAGATTTGAAATATATTTTTATGACATCAATACGTAAATTAACTTAATATAAACACCTACATATCGTCACCGAAAATTTACGCAGATTCTATAAAACTTCACAACTTTTGTGTAAAAAATATGTATACATCTTGTACCCTAAGGCTAAATTCGTAAGAAATGTATTGACTTAGCCGTTTTATTGTCGACTCATGTTGAAAATGGGCTTCTATTTTAGACAATCCTAAAGATCCATTCAAAATATTGAGGATTTTCTTTTTTTCTTCAAGTGGACCGTTTCATAGACCGTTACTTACACACAAAAAAACATCAAAATTGGGTCAATTGTTTAAGAGTTCAATGATATGATCCACAAACAGAAGAATTATACATACAGACAATAGTATAAGTAAATCTAATTAAGACAGCGACTTCTTTAAATCAACAAACAAACAAAACAGTTGCAATATCTTACATTGTATTCCAAGAAGCCAGACTATATATTTAGTTTAATTTAATCTCTAGCTCCATAAATCGAGGATATACTAAACTACTAACTAAATATTATTGTGAAACGATAAAACTGAGTACAAAGCGATCAGAATAGAATAGCGATTTCAGGTAAGATTTGAATTACAATAAATTAATATTATTGTATTGTAAATCTAGACTATATGAATCGGAACGTGTTGAAGATAATCAATGTTTTGACTGGTACATCTTGACTGGTATAAGTGATAAGTGTGAACATAATTTAAAGATAAGGTCCAGCTAGGAAGAAGAATTCATAATTTTTGAATGTTTAGAGGTTTTTAGTAATTAATCGAAGAAGCAAACGCACTTCCATTGTAAGGGTTACCTTCGTAAACGAAAGTCGGAACCAGGAGATATTAATGTCTTTGGCGTTGTGACCAAAACAACAAGAGCGTCAGGTCATAGGTGTGTATTATGTAGGAAAATAAACGACCCACTGACCGCCGCTTTCTGAGCGGCTTATCAAAATATTGTTGAACAGGCATGTTATTAAGATGCTCTGTCAAATAATTCGAGTTTTTGGAACATACAAAATTAATAAATCAGAAAACAAAATCCCATTTGACAAACGATTTCTAGTAAAATTGACATTTGACAAGAGATGTGACAGTTTATTTGTAAATTTTTCGTTGACCAACCTTTCAGAAACCGGCCGTGAGTAAGGTAACTTTGGGCTTATTGGGTGGGACAGCTTATTGCAAACTTTTCGTGTTTCAATAATATGTGTTACAGAATATTGCAAACTTTTCTTGAGTATTTCAATATTACGTGTTATATTAACGGTCACCGTAATTTTCGTCAGCGATCACTAAGGTATGTCGCGAGGTATGAGCTTTTATTGGGATTGACTATTAATACTATTAGAGCGGATCCGTCCAAATGACCCAAACTATCCCTTTGATATCGACGAATCGAAGGTCTACTTTAATATTTCAATATCTAACAGAAAATCTCAGAATACATGATGAGATTAGCTTAATTTGATGTTGGATAAAGATGTATTTTTCAGCATTCACTTTTCTAGAGAAAATATTTTCTCTAGAAGTGAATCTTACATTCATCTGTTAGGTATACATTCTTCTAGTATGTTTTCTCACGAACCTGACACAAACTTTCAAACCGTATTTTACACCGTCAGGTTTTTTTTAATTATTATTTTTTTGTTGGTATTAAACGGACCTTAATATTAGCTATATTAAGAGCTATTTTAAATAACAATTTAATACCAAAAATATAGTACTGTTTCTATCAAGGAAAAGCCTTCAAATTATAAATACAATTACGTACCAACGTAACTCCCAGCACTGAAATATTTTTGCTCCGAAACGGAACATCATCATGCAAGTTGGTTCTAAAAATACTACTTACC
>DWJN01000180.1:0-28991 GCA_018248895.1 Carystus phorcus
TAGGCCGCGGAACTTGGACATACTAACTCCATTGGGAAATCCTGATAAAAAAATCTGTAGTATAGATTAAATACCTATATGTATAATCCTACCAATACAATACACTAGAACAAGTACATAATTCTGTAAAACCGTTAAACGAATACATCCTTCAACCCATTATTGCCCACTACTGAGGACGCGTGTCTCCTCATAACTGAGGAGTTCTAAAGCATACTCCACTACGCTCCAGTACGGATTGGTGGAGGGGTTAGTGGCCAATCCAAGTGTTGGAAGTTTTTATGTCTCCCAAAGGCGTCCCCTGGCTAAACGACTGCTATCTATGATAACAACCGGTACCGATGGTTTAACGTGCCCTTCAAAGTACGGAAACGCTCACTTTTTGCTACTAGCGGTCATCCATCCAAGTACAGACCGCGTCCGCAATTGTTTAACTCTGTCCATTGCTCAGGATCGAGGCAAGCCGCTGAGATATAAGCGTTTCATAGTCGCGCAATCAATTATACGATTTTCTAATCTGATGCAAATTAAGGAAGGCCTATGTTTAGGAGAGGCTTGATGGATAGATGATCACTATCAGTAAATTTTTTAGCTTGTTGGTGTTGTGAAAAATTGTATCAATTAAGAATTTAAGACGAATAATAAACAGCAATATTTTATTTTAAGACGTATTTGTATACGAGTATATTGTGTCCTTCAACAAAAAATGTGTATGTATATATGTAAATGTTTTTTTCAACACTGTAAATGTCTTATAATGACATTAGAACTTGCTAAATTTGTACCGACAATAGATTACATAAATGCAGCTGAAGCATAACAAGTAGGTATTCATTTGACTATTATATTATATCTATTATATACCCTTCATGAATCATTAGCTATTAAGAGTTGCATAATGTTCGTATCGCCTGCATCGGTTACTTAATGCTTTTATCTGTATTTATATCTTTTATTTTATACGTAATAGATTAATCTACCTATATCGAATTATAAATTTGAAATAGTTATGTAATTAAAAAAAAGTGTCAGTCAAAGTGGTTAAGTCATCGTATCAATCAAACAGCTTACGTCTTATCGAAACAAAATCGTTCGAAATTAACAAAAAAAAAAATTGATCGAAGAGAAGATAAATTGCAAATTCTTTTTTTTATACTTGTATTACATAATATACAATGTATAAAACTATTTTGTGGAATAATAATTTGTTTCCATTCTATTTTCCGTGTTCATAGGTTGTTTTGAGTGACGAAATCTGTTTTAAAAGAGATTTTAACCAACCTAAAATTATTGTTAAAGTTCATAGATGAGTGTCAGGTTTTTTAAATACAATATTTTAAGCGAAATTAGGGATTATTAGTCTGTTCTATATGCGCCACAACTTTCGATATTATTTGTTACTATAAACTAAATCTGAATACATACAATCGTTATCTGAACCACGAGAAAGCATTTTGAAACTGTAACAAAATGAGTTTTAAAGTGAAATGGAAGGTCTGTTAAATCTTTTGTGAGTAAAATACGTGAAAAAACGTAAGTAATTAACAATAATGAGAGAAACGTTCCACACAACAATAGTACGCGTTCAACCGACATTAGGTAGGCTAATGTAACTCGAGCGGGTATCATATCAAACGTTAGTTATGCAGACATTATGGTATTGCGTACCGGTCGTACCACACGCGAGTAACAATCATTAAAATGCGTTGCACCTTTCACGTTCGTCCGCTAGGGGGCTACGCGCTACCACGGGAGCACTTACCGCCAGTTTCTGAAAGGCTTGTCAAAATTTCGTTCTTAAAACACGCATATTAACGTGAAAGTTCTATGAGATCATTTTGATTTTCTGAAACGTTGATTAGCGAATAATTTCTGAATAATCATGCTTTCTGCAACCCAATTGACGTTTGACAATAGATTTGACAGTGAATTTCTTAATTTTTTAGTTGATCAGCCTTTTAGAAACCGGCCGTTAGAGTCGAGTCCTTCGACTATCTTTGAGATTACTGGCTGCAGTACAGGCTTTGGATAACGGATAGACGATAGGATCCTCTGCTCAACAGCGGAAGCCACTAATTCCCCTGAATCCACGCCCGGTTAAAAAGGTTATCTATGTATTATATAGACAAATATAAAAATATATAGTATATGTAATGTTATGTTATCTATGCCTTTAGATAGCTCAAATTAAAAAAAAAATGTCTGCTAAATTTTTTAATAACCCCTTTTTTAATTATTTTTTTTACACTAAAAATTTGCGTTAATCTGCTCAAAATGTACAATTAACATGCTTTAAGACATATTGTTTAAAATCCATCAATATTATCTGTTATAAAGCTGTTCGCTTCTCGTTGCCGCGGTGTCCAGTCCTTTAAGAGAAAGTAAATGCAATAAGTGACTTTCTCCATCTCCACCGAAAACCCGTACATCTGACATATTATGATGTATCCGTGCCATAATGAGCGTTAATGAAGGTCGTATAACTGAGTTCATTTGATGCTTTTAGTGCGTCCACAATATACGGTTTGAGATAATTTGAGCTTAAGAACCCGTTGAGCATTTCATCGTCTTTTACTAATCGTTATATCATATATTGAGTTTTATTGCAGTCTATAAAAGATGGAGAGTTTTGATAATATTTCTCGAAGGAAATACTTTGGTATTTAATGATGCTGTTAACGCTTGGTTAAATACACTCATTCTGGATGGAAGGTTGGTTTTGATAGGCCGCGCTGACTGCGGCTCTATTTAATTGATAGACACAAAAAATATATTATATTTCTTCAAGTTATCTCTCCTATAGTTTTATTATAACGTTTCATTTGTTTTAATCGTTCATATTATGAATCTTTCAGTAATATAATACGGGTATTGGTTGGTTACATTGCATAAGTTTGGGTTCGCAATATCAAGTTCTTTGTAAATATGAATATTGAAAATCACTAATTTTTAATATTTTAAGGATAATATTTTTCGTGTACTAGATCACAAGTATGAGAGATCAATTTTCACCTGACTAAATAATTTTCATTAGTACCTAATTGGTTATATTATCCATTTCAGGTGTGAGTGACGATGTGCGAGCGGTGAAGTTAAGAGTGGCGCGATGTGGCGCGCATTGGTCTGCTTGCTGGTCGCTTCGGCGGCGGCCGAACACGTGCGAGAGTTCACCGTCCGCGAGAACGCGCGCGCTGGCGCACTGGTCGGCCATCTTGGAGACGAGCTCCCTGACGCTGCGCCTCCGTACACCATCGTCCCCGTTCCCGGCAGCGCCGTCAACGATGACCTCAAAATAGATCCCCACACCGGTGAAATACGCACCAGAGTCCCTCTCGATAGAGAGAACAGGGACCATTACGCTCTAGTCGCTATTCCCGCTAGCGGAGATAACATTCGCGTTGTTGTCAGGGTCTCCGACGAAAACGATAATGCCCCCACCTTCCCCACTCCGGTAATGAATGTAGAATTTTCAGAAAATACTCCCAGAGACGTTAAAAGGAAACTAAATCCGGCTAGAGACCAGGATTTGGGAGCGTTTAATACTCAAAGGTATAATATTATTTCGGGAAATACGGATAATGCATTTAGGTTGTCGTCTCATAGAGAAAGAGACGGAGTTTTATATTTAGATCTTCAGATTAATGGATTCCTGGATAGGGAAACTACAGATCATTATGAATTAGTGATAGAAGCATTAGATGGAGGAACTCCGCCTCTGCGAGGTACTATGACTGTAAATATTACCATATTGGATGTGAACGATAACCCTCCAGTATTCGCGGAAAGTGTATATTCAGCTATGATACCAGAAAATGCAACAGTTGGAACAACTGTTTTAAAAGTTTCAGCAACAGACTCTGATGCAGGAGAGAATGGTTATATCGAGTACTCAATCAATAGGCGGCAAAGCGACAAAGAGAATATGTTTAAAATAGACCCAGAAACAGGAGAAATAACTGTTAACAAAGCTTTAGATTTTGAGACCAAAGAATTACATGAACTGGTCGTCGTTGCAAGAGACAAAGGCGCTCAGCCATTGGAAACCACGGCTTTCGTGTCTATTCGCGTTACAGACGTTAACGACAATCAACCAACGATAGACGTTATTTTCTTAAGTGATGACGCAACACCGAAAATATCAGAATCAGCGCAGCTTGATGAGTTCGTAGCCAGAATATCAGTTCACGATCCTGATTCAAAAACAGAATATTCTAATGTGAATGTTACTCTTAGTGGTGGTGATGGACACTTTGATTTGCGGACGCACGATAATATAATTTATTTAGTTGTAGTCGCGTTACCTTTAGATAGGGAGTCACGTTCCACTTACACTCTTAATGTAGTCGCTACTGACAAAGGATCGCCTCCTTTACACGCGTCGCGTATAATTAACCTCAAGGTGACAGATGTCAATGATAATCCCCCGGTTTTCTTAGAAAGCGTTTACAAAACCACCGTCCCTGAAGCATCGGCGCCGGGAACGCCAGTTATTCAAGTGTCAGCTAGTGATGCGGATGAGGGTGATAATTCGGATATACGGTATTCGTTAGTTCCGACGCCGCAGTCGGATTGGTTCTCGATTGACGAGCGTTCAGGTTTAGTAACGACGCGGTCCCGAGTTGATTGTGAAACGAATCCTATGCCGCGGCTGACGGTGGTGGCGAGCGATCGTGGTAATCCGCCACTGACGTCGACGGCGACGTTGCTGGTGACAGTGTTGGATGTGAACGACAACGAGCCGATCTTCGACCAGTCCTTCTACAACGTGACGGTGCCGGAGAATGAAGCCGTCGGCAGCTGTATTTTAAAGGTGAGTTTTTAAAGTATAATTAGTATTTAACAGTTTGCGCGTATTTATATAATATGGATTTATAATAATTTGATGCATGCAAATAAATTTTAAAAGATATTATGTTATAAAGCAGGTATAAAACTGGTGGTCAATTGAGTCCATAGCGGTGCCAAATTCCTTGCCAGCATCGAGAGGTCATAAATGTTCATTGAACTACATAGTCAAACCGCATGATGGACTCAGATCGTAAACGATTAAAATTCTAATAGTCCTACACCTTGCTACCATAAAGACAGGTACTTCATTATATAAAATTAATATGCGTTCTTTGAACCGCGGTGCTGTTAGGTAATTAAAAATATCAATTTAGCTCAGCAGTCGTAATGAATCAGAATCAGTTTCATTCGGTGAAAGTCTTTATATAGCGTGACTTCTATTAATTTGCAACATTCGGTTTAATTACTCGTACGTCTTCGACTAATCAAAAACGTATAACATCACAAAAATTTAATTGAAACCGATCGTATACTATATAAAGAGTAGCTATTTGTATTTGATCCGTGGGAATGGGAGGAAGTTCTACGCAAACGATATTTAGGTCGGTTTAATAACAAGTAGCGCGGCGCATTCAAATGTCGACTAATTATGCTAGACTCATTCGCATTGTAGCCAGTTGTTGATATAGTCGAGCTTACAAGCGCACACTTGGAGCTCATTTAATTAAAAGCCGCCTCAACTCTTAGTATTCACTTTACAATAATAAACATATGCTCGTTTTCATTTATACTATTTAACTGGTAGAATATGGTGTGGTCGCGCGCAGGTTAAAGTAAATCCACTAAAAATGTCAATAAATTGTCTGAATTTTATATATTAAAGCGCATACGCGCGCAATTTGTCTGGTTTCACATCTCGGTCGCGATAAGAGGTGACGCCAACGGGAACATTATCGAAGGAATCGGCCAATAAACATATTGTTCGGCCGTGTTCAATTAATATAAAACAAGCTACATCAAGCGACCGGACAATTAGTCACTCTTGACAGATCAATTCCTCTTATCTCAATCCCCGCCCGCTCGCGAATTTGCTAAAAAACGTCGCAATTTTCATTAAACCTTATCGGTCGAATCCGGCGGAGAGTCATAACTTACGCGAGTTAATTCCTCTTTAATATATTCCACTGATATGAGGCACATAGTCATAAGTGCAGGGTATAAATCTATCGAGTGGAGTGATGCCAGTTTGGGCGTGCGGTGTGCGCATCGCAAATTACGATCTAAATTGAAAATTAAACAGTGCGCGCTTGCAGGGCAAGTGACGATGCGCCCGCGGCGCGACCGGCCAGCCGCCCGCGCTGTCCGGCCCGACGCGACGCGTGCCGGACCGGCTGTCAATAGCAATGACAGATACTACCATTAAAACCAAAAATTATACGACTCTATATAGTTACATATAACTTCATTAGGTCCACAACGCATTACTCAGATTTTAATCTGATACAAATCGGTAGTATAATATGGGCAATTAAACACGTAACAGTTATATTACAAAAGCACAATGTGCCTACTATACTAAATTATATACTGCAATCGATGTTTTTCTACTATGGCCAGTCACATGATTGTTAATTATTAATGAAACTTGAGATTTTGACCAATTTGTAGTAATATTTTTGATCATCTCATAACGGCACGAACCGGTACGGCACCGTTTAAACGGAACGTGTGAGAATCCTACAACTATCGCCGGCTCTCGCGCTACATGCGTTTATTTTCCAATGATATCCGAGACGGATTGCGAAATTAATGTGAACTCTCGCTAGTCTTGCTACGATACGTCGAATTATCTACAGCGATGTGCTTTATTTTACTTTCGCGAATAATGCGATGCCATTTAAAATCTCCCTTTAAACATTCATTTGTTTTTACAAAGATACACGTACGAGTTGAAGCACGATGATCGCATTCCTTTTTTAAATTTACTTTTAAGGAGGCATTTATGGGTAGAGTTTATTGCGCCTAGCTACCGTTAAATGCCTCAAAGTTGCCGACAAAAAGACAAATTAAATACAGGGTATCGTTTCAGAATATCACAGTTTACGTACATAATTTATGTGGAATGTTTGTCATTGAGACAATACACATTTATTTTTATATATACAGATGATAAAAACGATAAGATCATCTTGCAGTTTAAATGTAATTAAAACTATAATGCAGTTATTTTGTACTGACCAATGAGCAAGTGTAGTAAAAATGGTGGCAGGTAATTGTACCTACGTTAGATGTTAGCTATGTACGAATAAATATTTCTGAAGTCTCATAAGTGGAGAAACTCTTACCCAATATGTAAGTTAGATTTGAAGGCTAAGCAGGAAATCTTTATACGAGGTATTCTGTACATTCAACTTCAAGTGTAGTAATAACGGATTTGTGTTATGACAAACAAATGACAAATGCCTTGCAGAAATAAACGGATTTGAAATCGGATCCGCTCAGGTTAGGGAATATTTATTTTAATATGTGTTAACAGGTGTCCTCAAGTTTCTTTTGCTACTTCTTCAATGAAACACAGTTCTGAACCGTTGGTAAAAGAAATAAAACGCGTCAATAATCAATGATACTTATAATAAATTATTTTGAATTCGAATGAATTTGAATACAGATGACGCATTATGTCACTAATGCGTTTGAATGCTTTTCGGCAACATGTGATACTGTACCCAATCCAGTTGTAATCTATGAGAGGCGAAGATCATTTAACAGTAGGCGGTATGTCTGTTCGTTTGTTTGATGCCATAAAAAACTATGCTAGTCGTTTTTCTTGAACACGGCATCCAAATAGGACGGTAACTGCGATCGGTATTGTGCAGCTAGATAAGGATTTCTAGATTGTTGATCGGCCAGCAGATACGGCCTATTGCGTTGCTCGCTACATCTGTTTATTAAGTAGATACAAACGTATCTTTAGCCTATTGTAATGTATGTAAGAGCTTTACTAATATGTAAGTAGTAAACGGGTTTGCACGAATTTTATCAGTTAGAAGTGGCCATTTATGAATCATGTAACCGTGTCCAAATATCGTTGTAATCTTTTTATTATGTAAATGGCTGATGATGACGAGCTACCGGCTCGCTGTGGAGTGATCACTGTGGCTCAAAGACATTCATTACTTTAGAGGTGTGATCGATGCGTTGGCAAAAAGAAATCAGGGACCTACTGGTTCTTTGAGTTACCTTTTTACCACTGGGTATGTATGTAGTTATACACAGTAGGTTGCGTACGTAGTAGTTGCGACGGATACACGTATAAAAAACATTATATGGTCAATATTAGACTGTTGTATAGTAGAGGTAGACAGGAGGAAAAAATACCCTACCACTATGCAACATCAAATTAATATAATTTACTTATTATACTTTAAATAGCTTTAGTTCTCGGCTAAAAACGCATCGGATCACACGTTGATGATACCTTTAGTGTTACTAATATCCATATGCGGCCATGATCACTTATAGTAGACCGTCTACTCATTATTCACTTTTATTTGACAATAGTATTTGTCTCCTACGATTTATATTTTGACGTTATAGATGGCATTCTCCACCGTTATTCTTGTTTTCTGTAAAAATAAGCGATTTATAGAATTCCCCGAGTTATTTCAATGTATCTTTAGTCTTACCATTTTAAATTGTATATCACTATACTTTTTTTGGTTCCAATATATAACACAGTTTCCACCGACCCGCATTGGAGCAGCGTGGTGGAGTATGCTATAGGCTTCCTCATTAATGAAGAGATCCGTGCCCTGTAATGAGCCATTAATCGGTTAAAGGCATATAAGTGTTTACATAGATTTTAGTTTGCGCTATGAGGAGTCAGATTTCTGAAAAGATCAATTTTGTGTCAAAATATGTATGTGTAACATACTTTTAGTTGTATTCTCCCATTTATGCTAGATATTTTAGGTGATGTGATTGGAGGAATTTATTCGAAGAACCTTTTTTTATCTGTGGTTTAGTTGATGACACTATTATAAGAAAAAGCTTAGCCGCTAATATCGCAGGAACCCTTTCAGAACACACATTTTTTAAGTATAACAATACCGATTAGGCGCTTTTTTATAGACCCATACCGAGCTTTTGAAATCTCTTATGATTAAATCGTATTTAAAGATAACAAAAATAATTGAAGCACTTTGCGATACAGCAGTTTGGTTACTCAAATGAACATCTTCAATAACGATAAGATACAGCGGCCATCTTGGATTCCGTTGCCATGGTTACCGCTTGATCGCGTGCGTAGGCAGTGTGCAAATCGGCATTTTTGTAACCCGTCACTTGTTAAACTTTGCGTTTTTGTTTTTTAGCAAAGATAATTAAAAACAGGATTAGATATTCAGCTTTATGCAGGATTATTGGGAGTGTGGTCATTATACCTACGTCCCAGATTTAATCACCAATGATAGTCGGGCTAATTACATACAAATTTTATTCGTTCGCCGCCGAAAGGATGAAATTTAGCAGTCTGATTATGGAAGGCCAGTCGTAAATGTAATGGCGCGTAATTTTACGTTTGGCGGGCTGCGGTTTCAAACGAACAGATCTCGCTTGATGGGCTGAGCGTTTCTTCGGTTATAACATTGAGCAAATGAGCAATAAAATCCTTCAGTTCTATCGAATAAAATTTGCATACGTTGCATGTTAAAGGAACTTTAAAGCAGATGTTGAGAAAAATACGGAGTGTGGATTTCTTTGCATAATCATACGGCGACCCCGTTGACTTGAAGGGAAATTATATGGGAAATGTGTTTAATGGCAGTGATGCTGTGCATACTCTAATTTTCTGTAAGCTGTGACATTAGTGTAGGTAAGATAATTTGATAAATGACAGGTTTTGCTAGTGTTATCTTAGCTAGCATCGAATTACTTAATCTATACGTGAGTGCTCTTCAATAAATTGGTCTAGCAGAGCTTAAATAGTCGTAAACACCCGGGGACACGTTCTCTTATGGTTCTCAGTCACGCGATTGTTAATGATGTAACTCGGCGGATTTATGAGACCGAACACAGACAAACCATTGCCTTTTAGATCGATTTAGAAAAAAAAACCCGATGACATTAGGGCTTTATCCATCGGCAACTTTTTGCGCGGTTAAAAAAATTTGAATTCAGAATTCAACGTCGCTTGTCCACTGGCGCGTAGTGTTGACAGTTTACTTTTTTAAAAGAAACATTGGCTTTTGAGCGTTCTTATTTTAAAAATTAACATGAATGTGCATCTAAAGGTTTCTTTATGATATTTATTTTATACTCATTATGTAAATTCAATTGGTCTGTTTACTTCGTGATACTTACTTGAGTTTCGTTTTCTCTTTTGATATCGCCCACTGTTAAATTATGTGCAAGATGCAGCGAAAAGTGAACGCACGCGAATGCATCCATTACGACAGATTAATTAATGAAAGAATAGTAATGTAACTTGTATAAAAATGATTGTTTTTATCGATATCTCGATGATTCGAGTGATTCACGGCTCATTTACGTCGTGTTCCTTTTAGTTGATTGTAATTTATGATATTCTTTCGATTCCCACATTACGTCGTTACCAAGTCAAGTTTTCGTTTTTGTATAGGTATTTGAGATACCATAAATAAATACTTTTATAATACTAGTAGTCTATACCAGTATTATATCTTCTAGAATTACCCCACATTGTTGTTTAAATGGAAATTGTTATTCTACGTGTTTTATTAAATTATTTTTTTTATTTTTTACAAATAGATTGAACATTGCAATTATTATTTATTATTATTTTTAACATTGCCTCAAGGTTACAAAAATTCATTACTACATGAAAACTGAATATGAATCTATTAAACCATTTCAAAAACTAGCAGTAACTATTAGTAAAGGCACAAACATATATTTTTTTAATCACTATGTCACTTCCGTTAATAAATATTAATAGTTTTTCTGTAACAATTTTGTACAGACATCCATCAATTGTGATTTTAATATATCAAAATCTAACAATTTCCATTACACTATAAAAGCAGGTTGACAAATCTCCATTCCCCTTTTCATCTTACAACATTAGGACGTAAGTTACGCTTAGAATTATTACTGAAGACTTAAAATACTGAAGTTCTGAAGTGTGTAATTTGATATAATTTTAAAAGTGCAAGTATATTTATTAATGACTATTAGAGCGCATATCAACCGAATGGAAAGCTGAATCTTACTGGCTATAACTTGCCTTACGAGTTGATGTCCCGTCGAATAAAAACTGCAATACTGCTCTGTCACTACATTTCTGCATGTGATCAATAAAACTACTAGTTTTTATTGCGTATTGTATGCAATATGCATGCATCTCGTGCGTCCAACATGCGCATGTAGTTGGTATTCGTGAGCTGTGGGTTGTTGGATGTCGTTTACTATCCTGGGAAGAGGGTGTTACAAAATGAGGTTTTACGAGAACGATGAGGGTTTTTCTCTTGCGATTTCGGCAGAGACCACGGAGATTCAGGGTTATTGCGGAAGAGTGAGTTTAGCTAAAGTTAAACAATGTTGCTACAAATTATATGTATATGTTACTAACTAGGCCCGCGAATTCGCCCGTATTTAATTTAATAAAAAAAAATATTGTTAAGTTTACTGAGTTTACTATAACTTATTTCTAAATAAAAGTAGCCTAAGTTACTCTTTATTACATCAGCTATCTGCCAGTGAGTCTCGTCAAAATCGGTAAATCCGTTTGGTATACATGGGTATACGCATGCATTTTGTAAAAAGGTGGTTATTTTAATATTGCAAACAGACACTCAATTTTTATGTATATAGATGGGGCAGTTTGTAATAATCAGTAGTCACCAAGATTTTTATGTAACTAGCCGACATACGAACAGTCGAGCCACATGATGGTGAGTGGTCAGCGTGGCCCATGGACCTCAGTAACAGCAAAGTCATCAATGGGGCTTTCTGACCATGAGAGAGAAGAGAAGAAAGCAGTGGTTCTCAATCAGCTAAGAACGGTTGAATTTGTTAATTGATTTTTTAACATTACAACTGAAATATCCGATGTTTTGATGGTTTAAAATATCCGAATGATTTCTGTAAATCTTCTCATAAAATGCCAAGTAACATAATTTATTCACGCTACTAGCTAACGTTGCAACCTAGACCCTGTATTTTAAAGGATAAGCCTCAAATTCGTTCGCCCATATCCTCGTCCCAGGATCCGTTCATTACACCTTTGAAGAATCAATCTTGGTGTCACGTCTCGGATGTCATTTTGCAGACCATTGTGATATGGTTTCAATGCCACCATTGTACAAGTGTGAGCGGGACAGAGATATCGCCACACCTCATACTGCGCCTTGTTATTGTAAGTAAACGAATCGACAACAATCAACAGTTTTTAACCGATGGTAAAAAAGATGAACGCTCAGTTTTGTTGTACGTACATAGATTTGCGGTTTTGCGATGCTTGAGAATTACTTCATATGTTTGAGATATTGTGGTAAATAAGTTTCTTGAATAAATAGATCTGAGTCCAATTGTCAGAAATTTAATGTAACATGAATGCTGTAGGGGATTGATCAAAATGGAGCTTTGATCAAATATCTAGAGAGGTGATCAAATTCACGTATGTTAAGTTAAAATACATCGTGGGGTGATTACTAAATGAAAGTAGGTATGTGACTGAATAGATTATCTTCCTTGGATATTTGATAAATTTCCTGTTACATAATTTCCATGATTTTTTTGTCTAAAAATATTCTAAAGTTAGTGAAAACCAAAACCGGATCAATTAAATAAAGTTTGATTAAAAACCTAAAAATGTTTCCATAATACTAAACGTATATTAATCATATTTAAATTAGTTGCCATATTGAAAAAAAATCATATGCCAGTTATTATTGATATGATCTTGCGTCTACATATTACATTACCCACAGATAAAATATGTTCACGAGATTATTCCAACTTAATTTATTGGTAGGCTAAATAAAGAAAAAAGCAAATTGTCGATTGCTTACAATGCATGGCCCTGGACCGCAGGTACGATATAATTACCTGCGCCCACGAACCCCTTACCTTTTTAAGTACTAGCTGTATCTGAGTCTGTCCCAGAAACAATCATTTCTTAATATTCATAAAAAATCCGGACTAAAGCCTCGTACTGACTCTAATGCTTAGTACTAAATAAGATACCAACCTAAGATAACCTAAATTCAAATTCAAAATCATTTATTCATATAGGTATTATTTCAATACACTTATGCACGTCATTTTTTGATTCTTCCACCGTTTCGGAAAGGTGCTTTTGTGCCTAATTAAGATAATAATAAATTATTATTATTTTTTTTTTTTTATTGTTTTTCGTTATAAGTTTACTGATTTTGTTTGAATATTAAATAAGAACTGAATGTTGAGATTATGATTGAAATTTTATTATGTATATTGTATGTACTTCTGTATTTATTCTGTAGTTGTGTTGGTGGTAAGGAAATAGAGATCAGTTTTTTAATATAATTATGTAGTTGAGTACTAAAATGTTTGTGTATAACTTGAATATAACGCCATCTATTAAGCTCAAACACAACATTACGAATATAATAAGAAAACAAAATTTATTGTCATATAAATTCAAATATTCCGTAGGTTTTTAAAAGTTACTCCTAGCCCTTAAAAAATTATAACCATGCTTAAATTAACCACGAGCAAGCGAAGACTCGACAGATGAAGTCTAGTTTCGCTATAAAGCATTAATGTAAAAAAATATTGTATCCACAGCAATAACAATATCTAATCCACTGCTTCACTTCAAGCACCTTCGCACCGAAAGATGACTCAAACTTTCCAACTAAGTGCACATTAAAAATAAATTTGTAGACAAGCTGTTTAAGGTCTTGATCTCGTGAGCGTTTAAGATTGAAATGAGTAATGATCGTTTTGATTGCAATCTTTTATGTGGGTATCTACTTCTTAATGCGTTTTTCTTATTGATCCATTGTATACACGTTTATTTATTACGAGAGCGGTATGTGGTTTCTCGTTGCATACATATGATATCCTCCCTGCGGATACGAACGTTTTGCTAATTATCAGGATGAATGCTCGACGTTGCACGTCAGGTGTCTCTAGTCATCTAGGGAGCATAATCGAGACTTGTTCGCTTGTTTGCAAAAAAACCTAGACGTTACGATGTTCAGACGTTGAGTGGTCGTTCCTAGCGCAATATTGACAGTAATGAAAGTATTATCATCGCATAAATCCGGCAAAGAGAACACGCGAAGCCGTTTTGTACTAACTTGCTACGGTAACATGCACGCGAAATTTCCGATGCAATATGGTAATGACAATATCGTAAGATGCCATCAGGGTTGCCAGGTCTATTTGTGAGCATCTGACGTCAAGGTCGGAATACTCACAGCGATCATATATACTTAATAATTATTATAAAGATGAAGAGTTTGTTTGAACGCATTAATCTCATGAACTGTTGGTTCGAATTGAAAAATTATTTTTGCGTTGCATAGTTCATTTACCGAGGAAAGCTATAGGATATATAACATAACGCTACGATATAGAAGCTGAGCATTGATAAGATATGTTATTAAACCGGGACAAATGTTCCAAGGTGATACGTAGTTCGCCGGGTCTACTAGTTTTTGATAATCTGTGGAAATCGGTAGGAACTTCGGCGCTGTACACGTAGTAGTTTCTTGTCTATTGCTTGATATTAACTCGGGAACGTATCCGCGTGGGCGTAAAAAGATTAATTCTAATCAATTTGTGGCTGCTATGAAATTAATATTTAGGTGTTAAGTGCTTGCAATAAGTCACCGCTTACAGTAATGATTAAATTCACTATTTAATTTTAAGCTTGAATATATTTTCTGATAAATGTAATAGTTATTAATGTATATTTTGAGCGGTTTATTTTATGTAACCAAAAATTTGTTTTCGAATTTAGCCATCCCTCGATATATGGTAATGACACCGATATCTTCTCTGCGGGATACGGTGTGCTACTGTCTCATACCAACAAATTGTATCTTGTCGGCGTATTTTAGGGGCTGGCTAAAAATTATATTCACCATCAATAGAATAGCTTATACTGCTTGGGTATTTGTGGTTTACGAAACTTTATTCTAATAAAAAGTTCACTTACATGAGAATACACTGCTTATTTTAACTAAAACTTACGTACAGAAAAGCGTTTTTCTTTTATTTTTTAGTCATACTCCTAATTTAGACAAAAGACACAGTTGAACATAAATTATTGACTTAGGACGATAAAATATTATCTTTTTGTTAATTATACGTTAATGCTTCTAACTACAGACTATCCTATTATCCTGCCGAATACAAAGCGTGATCTAGTCGTAAATGCTAAAACGCACTAACTTAACTTTGACGACTTGACTTTTTCTTTTACTAATATAGTAAAATTCACGTGATTGATTTCGTAATAGTCATGTGTCAAATGAATACTTAAATCAAAGCCAAAGTTATTTCGTCTTAGGAACCTACAGCTCACATAACAAAAGTTAAAACGACTACTCATAACAATTCCAGTAATATTATACATATTTCATAAAACACAATTATATATTGTTATTAAAATAAATTACTGATCTAGTAATCAGTTGCTCTATAAAGATACCTAATGTATCACTACCGAAGTTATGACTTATCTTTAAATATTCAGTTACTTCTCAGGAATAAAAATTCAATAAGTATTACTTTTACGATATCGTATCGTTTCCACTGACAGAAGGGCATATAAAAATAAACGAAGCTCTGTTGCAGAAACAACATTTTTTTTTAATATAAAATCGATCAGTCACAGTAATGTCACCGCAACAGTGTATTTTCTTTCAACGAGATATGTATATGTGGGCGGCAAAAACCACACAACCTACTAGACTGCACTTTGAGCCCTATCCTGTCCGACGAAGGCTCGGTTGGCATTTTTTTGCTATACATCTGCAGTGTATGTAGCAATTAAACAAAATGTCGTTCTCCGTGAATATTCGCCGCTTTGTGCGAGTTAATTCTCTGTGAAATAAAATGAATCCGATTTAAGCTCCAGTGTGCTTGATCGATTATGATCGCTTCTCTCATTTATTTACGTTATGTTTCAGATATTTTATGCTTACCGAGTTCGGATAAGTCCGAGAACTTATTGATATGTTCGTTCGTTTTTTGTGTCTAGAACGGTAATGGGTTTTTGTGCCAGATGAGTAATTCGGTATCACATTACCATAAGCAAGCATGTCAATACGGGAGTATCAAATATGATATATTATTCCGCTAAAGAAATAAATTGCCGAAGATATAATGAATTAATGAGGAGCAAGAATCCGTTAACTCAATATATAATTATATATTTTAACAGCTTTTATAATATGATAAAGCTTACAATACATAAGAATAAATCTACACTTACTGTATAGTGAAATTCTAAGAGAACTATGTTTGTACTTTCAATATTATTTGAATAATTTAATGTAGTGGGACTATGTTATCGAGGGTTATACTGTTTTTTTTTATTATTATTTTCTATTTTTCTGTTCTGAAACCATCGAACAGATTCAGATTATTGGCAAATGATATATCCCTTTAACTAGAATACATTTTATCCGGAAAAACGTATCCAATCCCGTGGGATAACAGATACGAATTATTATGAAGAATCTGACATAAGGTTCGTGATTAATATGTTACTTGTTATATCAAATATCACCTTAAAAATTAAGAAACTATATTATTATTAATCATTGTTGTCCGGCTGTTAATGATATTAGAAAAAATACTTCAACAATATTCATGTACCTACCTGTAAATGGCTATTATCATTACTGCAACTATGTATGAAAAAAGATGTAAAATATTTAAGGTAAATTCAAAGGGGTGGAAATAACTTCTGTTTGAGATGCAAAACCAATGTATCGGACGTAAATTTGAAAAAAGTCGATTTAAAATTCAAAATGTTGCTATTCGAGTGATCACGAACCTTCGTTGCATTGGTTTTATTCTTGTTGGCAACACCAGCTTACGGGGTGGCGTCTATGGCCGAGTTATTTCTGTGGTACGTCGACTACATTTAAGAGTAGAAGGATAATGTGACCGGCAAAAAGATTGCATTACCCGATGCATTCCCACTGAGCTCATTCGCTTTTTGCTAACTTAAGCTCCACAACTCGTTTCAATAGATCAGTATGCCCTTAATTGAAATTTTATGACATGATTAGAATGTTTACATATATTTTATCTTTACGATAATCATTAAATACCTTTATGTTCGTTTCCAATGAGTATTATCCCTTTTGCAGTTAACGAGAATCGCGTATAGGTATTTTACAAAGCGGAACTTTAAGGTAACTTTTAATTTCAGCGATAACTTACATTGAGCTCTAAATTGTAAACGGTAATGAGGATTTAATAGCGTCATTTATATAGTTTTTCTGAAGAAAAATGCAATTTATAGTACGTACGCAATGCATTTTTCTTATTGTACTTACGCTTCTCATTACTATATTTATTCGTATAAACTGTATTAAAGTGCAATGATTCGGTAAATAATAATATACGTATTGTTTTATTAACTTTATTGACCATTTTTGTTTCATAAAATAATGAGATGTTTAAATTATAAACGCTTTAAAAAACAAAGGAATATTAAAGGTCGAGGTATACAATACGTCAATGTAAATGTACGTTAATAACTTAAGTTTGAAAGTGTAGCTCTTAAAACCTGCACATCAGCTTAGCACGTGGCAACCCATGTCCAACTGTCAGTATCTCAGCGGCGGAAAGTCGGCAGCCATCTTTAAAAAGTTGTTCGTCTAGTGTCTAGTCAGCCGGTCATACAGCCGTTTTAAGCTCTTCAATTTTTTAATTAATCTGTCATAAGCTATTCTGTGTTTTTATCTGTGTATTGTTTTCTTTTAAAAAGTTATTAATCCAAATATAAATAAATATGTAGTAAAAAAAAATATTTATCCTGTCATACAGATTTTGATCACTATTTATTTTGATGATAATAATTATAATATAGTAATAGAATGATAACTATTATATTTTGATAACTAAACATTATTTAGTTCGGTATCGTACTAGTTGAGAAAGAATGTATCAAGCAGTGTACAAATTAAAAGTTCAAACTTTAAATACTTCATAGACCATGGGCAATGTAAAATCAAAAGTACGACTGTATTTTTATTTACGACACTGCCGCATGTTGTAGTTCGACAATAGGTATATAATATATTAAATGTTATCACTTCCATCCATATAGTTTTTTATTCTGGCCGTGTAGTATGAAATATTGCAAATTAATGCAAATTAAATTTCCAATTAAAGAAAAACATGCCGCTATGGCTGTTAAAATGAAGAGACATTACTAAATCGCAAGGTCGGCCGGCTGGCCCGTCAATTCTACATTGAAATAACATCGTTTTTTACTACAATGCATATTGTTTTTAATTATTTTAAGACTTAATTAGTTCTTTCGTCAAATAGTAGGTTTATTTCAGTAATGATAAACCTTCTTAATACAGTACTAAATAATAAATTTTCTATAATAATAAAACTGTAACGGAATATAGACCTATTCTCGCGGTATAATAAATATACAACTTAAAGTACCTATTTGAAATTGTGTAATTTTTTTGTGATTACACTTAATAGATTTTTATCATTTCGCATAAAATAAATAACTTTCTAATTTATAGTACGTTAATAAATTGTTTCATAAACTGATAAAATGAAATAAGTATATGTGTTAACAAAATCATAATAATATGATTCCATTAAAAAAAAATTGACAATTGTTCAGCAATTATTACTAGTATGCTTATTCCTAAAGCGAGAGCGGTTAGTTTTACAATATGAAAATAACAAGAAAATGTTAAGTATTTGAACTTGTTCTTATATTAAATACGAATAAAAATTGTTTTCAGAATTTTTCCGCTTTATAATATCCCTTTTCAAATTATTGTTGCTGCCATTAAAAGCGAAAATTATCGAGATATTTTCCGAAGCGAACTTAATCGAATTATTCCTTTATCGAATAATATGATTGGTTATTACGCGCGAATCAACTTTAATGCAAAACTATTCATTACCGGTCGTCGATGAAGATTATACCTTGTTGCTAGGTGTTAAAGTGGTTGATCGTCTATCGGTGGACCGAGAAACATTTTTATCGGCGGCAAGCTAGGCTTTATTCACTCGGTCGAAAAGCGATGCTAAGGTCATTGGCAGGATTCTATAAGTATGAAACGATATTATATCGATTCAGTTGACAGGCGTGGTTAATCGGGCTTAAATTTTTTAATAATCGTATAATTTTTAAATAACAAATTTTAATTACATCAAACAAGTTTGTTATTTTTCGTTACGCCAGTGTTTTAATTATAGTAATTAAATTCAACTCTCATATTTTTGGTATTTTACTTATATTGAAAAATGTTAAGTAAGGTTAGAAAAAATAAAAAGTAATGTGGGTTGTACGTGGCTGATAATATGTATATATTATTTATTCGTTTTATCAAGTTCTTGATTTGAATGAATTAATCACAAAGGTTCATCTCCACATGAATAATACCTATTCCTATAAAGGTAATTTCAAACGTGTTTTGATCGGAATTACATCTGCCCACTTACGTAAAAGTATCGAGTTTATATCGATTTTATCATCAATCGATTATTCTAATAGTACCAAGCATTTAAGTATGACTAGAATTGTGAAATAGTTTTAATCGCGTAGACAGAATTATAATAGTAAGAGCTTATGTTACTAGATCTTATCTTATTCTTTCCTTAATAGTAAAATGGACTTGTATCATTATAAAAAAAAAATTGTTCGTGGTATGTGTGAAGATCGATATCATCTCAAATTGTACTTAATGTATAAATTATATTGTAACTCCCGTCTTAGCTACACGTGACTTGTTTGATAAAGTAAATTTATTCACATCATATGGCTAGACAGTAGTTGTTAAAGGGTCTAAAGCTATGTTATTTTGCTACCTCGGTAATGCCTTTAACAGCCAGCATGTTTATGTCACGAAATTATATCTCCATGTAAATCCGAAACGAAAAATGTACTTAATTTCGACCAAACAGTACTAATGTAAAACGCGCCAAGCGCTTGTTTTTTCGACGAAACTCATTTTGTAGAAACATCTTCTTTTAATAAAGCTTAAGCGGTTAGGTGCGAGAGGGACGGCAGATCGCTGCGGGGTGCGGGGAAATTATAGGGCTGTCTTCGTTCACCCGCACGTAATGATGGATTGCGAACGACTTGCCGGTGCGCGCTTAATGAGAATTGTGGTGGCAACCCTGTCCTATTTTCGAATTTCTTTTTTTTAATGGCTCAAGAAATGAGCATCCCGCGGTTTAGCGTCATAGAACAAAATAACGGCCATCAAAATTTTCAATTATAAAGCCATATTTTCCGCATCGCCCAATCATGTCTGTTTATACGGTACTTTCCTAACTTTTATGACGCTCTAAAAGCATCCCTCATGAGATTTGGATTGGTTCGCATAACTGTAAGTTGATTGGACGTTTGAGTTTAGCATATTTAGCATTGATTTGTAATTTTATTAGCATCAAATAAAAACCTTGGCGAGCTACTTAAATGGCGTTAAATCCTTATCCTTAGCTATAAAATCAGACATCATAAGGTTGGATTAAAACTTAATTGGTTTGGTATATTTTTGAATTCGTTATAACATAATGAAGAATTGCGACAAGAACATATCGCAGAAATTATGAAGGTATTAGTGTATACATTTTGTGCAAACTAAGAAAAAAAAGTAAAGGCAATAAGAATATTAGTGATGGGACAATAACCGTTGTTTGCGTAGCTTTTATGGGAGTCGCTTTGAATTTAGAATAAGGCGGTTATCGTTTATCATGAGCTTTAAACATGCTTTCAATGTAACGCGGCTTAAAGCTCTGAATCTATGGTGCTACTAGAGTTTTAGATGACTGTAGGTATACATATACATTATGATTAAAAATATTGAGGTTTAATATTTCGTAAAGGTTTTTTATAAAGCATATATATGCTACTGCTTCATCAGTTTTAGGTTTTTATGGATATAACTAGGTTCTTAAGTATATTTTAACATTTAAAATGCATTACAAAACTCCATTTCGTAATCCATAATGTGCAATTTAAATAAATTATATGAAAACTAACTCCGCCTATCAGCAAACTGCGAGCGGCCTTCTTCATTTCGTTAAAATGATTGAAAATAATATTATCTTAAGTTTAAGTTACGGTTACATTATATTATGTCATCGCTGAATAAATTATTTTATTGTATATAATTCCTAACCAGTTTAGCATATACCATTCTGTGTTATAATAAAATATGATTTATGTCGATTTTAAGATATAGGGTTTGGTAATGACTTTAAGTCTGTGAAAAAATATATTAGTGAAAACTATTTAAAGTCCCATAGTCTTAGCATGGCTCCGTGTGTGTTTATAGTAAGGGATCAAATCGAGCTAAGAACTTATAGATTTATTAAAAAATTGTTTAAAACGAATGTTTTATAATAGGAAGATCTTATTTTTCCAATATTATTAAAAAATATCAAATCAAATACATAAAATATAGGGTTTTCAAAAACAACGTGTACAGTTCCTATTTTGAAATTTGTGGAAGTGTGACGCTCCAAATTTTAGGTTAGCAGTTCTAAATTTAAAGTTCATAAAAGAATAGCGTTCTAAATTTGAACTTCGTTCTTTAATAGGGTATACAGCTATCTATCGCGCATTACAAGAACAAGAGTCGGCAATTAAAGCGGTCACAGATTATCCAAGCCTCATTGGCAATTCTGCACACGGCCGCAATAAATATATCGACATCTTTCTCATCGACAGGGTGCCCAGCTGTCGATAGATTAATAATTACAATGTAAGAACTCCACTTAACTAACTAATAAGTAACCTGTACATTTCTTAGTTTAAGTACGGCTTCTCATTTATTATTGTTTAATTGGATATTTGTTTAAAACTTACAATGTACATGTATTCATTTTCTATTTCTGAAATAATGATATAAGTACTAGTATGATAAAGGTGCACCATTATTCTAAGTTAATACAATGAGTTGTATGTTTATTAATGTGAGGGTTTTATCTATCGTAGTTCTTATAGGACACGGAAATATATGTACGTAATTGAGGAAGCAAAGAGCAATCCAATGTATTAGTGACTTATCCAAAGGATTACATTAATGATTTCAAAGTAGGTCTGTCTACAAAGTAGGTCTGTCTACAAAGGGTTAAAGTGCTCTCGAAGGCACGCTCGAGAAATTTGATGCTAGCTATAACCTATCCAATTGCCAATTTTTCCTTGATTGTTCAGTTGTTATAACGATGATCAATATTAATGATATGAAAATGCAGTTTCATAGTTTTAATGCACTAATCTCAAGAACTACTGGTTCTAATTGAAGAAATCTTTTTGTCTTGCATAGTACAGTTACCGAGGAAGGCTATAGGATATATAACATAAAGCTACGACCAATATAAGCTGAGCATTGATGAGAAATGTTACAAAGCGATACGAAATTCGCCATTTCTACTTGTCATTTATAATCTATATTTTAACATTATCCTGACGTCATTGTACTGGACAAAGAAGAATGGTCATCTGTTGATAAGAAATTAATATCACTTATAGAAAGTTAGACAGTTATATCATTAATATGTGATGCCAGCAAATAAAAGAACCATAAATTATTTTTTTATATTAAAAACGAACCACGTTGAAAACTTTAAACGCTTGATGCTAAAAGGAGGATGGTAGCTAGGCTAGACTGGTATAAAGCGGTAACATCAAACGCGGGTACCGTCGAGAGTATCAAAGACTGACAGAGGGAGCCACATGTAATTTGGTTTGGATGACAGCTTGACTTAAGAATCGAAAAGTGATTCCCAATATCAAAAATGTACATAACTTTTAAAATGAACCTCGAGTTGTTGAACTTTATTGCGGGAAGACTTTTTTAAAGTCGCTTTTCATTATCAGTGAGATAATCACAAGCAGAATACCTGCATGGTATAAAACGTTCGTTAATAATTCTGCCCACGAGACACGAGTGCAGTAAATACATCACCGTCCGTCACAGCCATCGATATTGGATGGATAAGATCAATATATCATAAAAATCATTATCAGCTCAACTTATCAACTTAGAATTATAAATTCTTAGTATACATTGGAGAGGAAACTTGACGGTCTCAGGTTTATTATATTAGCTATTGCTCGTGAGATTTTCATTGGATTTTTTAATGACAAACGAGCGGGCGTGTCACGTGGTGGTAAGTGGTCACCGTTGCCCTTGGACATGGCCAAGAACAGAGAAGAAAGAAAGTAGTGTCTCTCAAGTATCCAACTGCAATACGCCAAACCGTTCGACAGCCAACTCAAGCAAGAGGGTGGAAACTAACGTGCTTCAACAGAAGATAATAATACCAGAAATATTAACGACTTAATAAATACTATTGCTAATATAAGGATTCAACTTTCGAGATGGAAGTATTGGTTGTTATCGTTTCTTTTGGAACTCATAGAAAGTTTCAGCTATCATTTTATCTCTTGGGAGGATGAATAAAAATTCTTTTGTTACTTCTTCCTGACAACGTAAGGAATTCTTGAATAAAGTTTAATGCTTCTAGGTCCACCTGTGGATTGTCTGTCAGAAGTAAACGGTGACCGTTATCTTTTTGTTAAGGAGACTGATTATTTGACATGAAACATTATATCACTTATCCTCAATAAAATTCAATAACGACTGCATTCAAAACGGGTCTTAAATAAGCTTTGATGAGGAGTTGCATTGACGGAACAACCTCGAAATATACATTAGTGTTACTCATTAAAATAACATTAGTATTATTAATAGCACGTTTTTGACCTTAGCTAAAGTGAATGAACATTGAGCACTTAAATTTCAGTACGGCCAAATAAAAAGCTAGTCGCCATCGGAGGCCATATTTCGCCGATATGCCGCCAATATAGAAACACGAGACTCGACCAAAAAAAGGAGGCAATCATATCGTGTTCTAAATTTATCGAGTGGGGATGTAACCGCACGTAACTCACTCGCTATTCGGTATCGGGTCGATATAGTTTGGTCGGTTTATCACGGGATAGAACCCTGGGCTTAGTTATGGGCGCGGGCTATCGTGTTTCGATAATGTCGGCCATGCCCGCTCTGCCGAGCTAATGTGCTGATAGATTTTGGACTTTCGTTTATTTATGGCGAACAGTGCATGTAGTTGAGAACCATGTTGCCGCTTGCACAACTGATAACTTGAACTGCTGCGTCGTGTTTGATAAACCGACATTGTGTTGGATGTTATATTTCGATGGATTTTGTTCTTAATAAAATTACACGCTATGTTCGGGTTTAGAAGTATCTAAGCGAATGAGGATTGCTTTTGAACATCAGATTCGTTTTTTTTAATTATTACTGTATGCATTTTATTTCATACATATGTAATAGGTTTGGTTAGGAATATCGATCCGATATCTAAAAGGGGAATGACTTCTTCTTACAATATACCTACGGTTTTTTTTTAATTTGGGCACGTAAATGTGTATAACATTAAAACGTATATATCTTTATACTATAATACTTCTGTTTGTGTATATGTCACCGTACTCCTTTAAAATGTTCAACTGAATTGATGAAATTATGAAAACGAATGCGAAAGTGGTTTAATTGAGGAATTTGATTCGATAAAAAATGTTCGTTTATGTTGAACGGTAACATCTGCCAAATCCGTTAGTAACATATTTCATAAAAATATGCTTTAAATTACCAACATGGTCTATGGTTACATTGCTATCATTTCGTAATTATATATGTAGAAGCAACAGAACAAGCAAAATCTCACCGAACATTGGTTAACCTTCCGAGTATTACGTTACAAGTACTCTGTATTGGTAATAAATTAGTACGCGTTATTATAGAAACGACAGCCAGTCCAAACCATTAACTAATTTCACGGAGGTGTCCATTAGTTTTGTAATCGTAACCCCATCTCGGGTTACTGTGTCTACACGCTTCACTAGTGCCGTAGTAATGGGAACCGACCGAACCTCCGCAGCCAAAAACCTCACAGTTCATTGCACCCGCCAAAAAATCTCAACCCGCAATTAAATCATAAATTTCGCATCGATCCGACGCAACCAACAATCACACAACAGATAATGAAACAAAACGAATCGATGAAAAAACGAGAATCGAGTACTCCGCATAAATGTTGCATGCAATCGATTTCTCCGTCTTAGTCGGGGGAAATTAGCGGGACCGATCTTCCTTTTTCCTTCGGTTACGTCGAAACATTGCGAGGAATAACGGAGGCAGATAAATAATATTTCAAAATAAGAACATAAAACTTGATTTATATGATCCGAATAGTGGTCCGAAATCGATTATGCGATTCCATGTAAAGCCCGTATAATTAAAGAGTTCCGTTAATTAATTTGAATATTGTTTTTAATATGTATGCGGTTCATTGGTGAATTTAGAATTGGAATTCGACGATCGGTTGTCTTCGTGTTCGCGTTTGGATAGCTGACATGCTTGGGATTCCGTCGCTGGATTGATCAAAATCTATCCAGGGTCGATATCCTTTGCATTTCATCGGCAAATATTTCACTAAATCTTGTCCCTTCCCCATAAGATTGTAGCCTTGATAATATGCAAATAAGTCGACCGACGATGTAAAAATAAAAAGGATTAAAGTGGGATCGTTGTCCTCTTAAGTGACCCAAATAAGATAATTCTAAACGACACTTCGGAGTCCTGAGCTGTCAATAAGAATTAGGGATAATGTTGCTAGCGTTAAAAATCATTTATCTTCGCAATTGGACAATAATTATTACCTATCTACCGAATTGGGGCAGTATGGTGCACGCTCCACGTTTTCTGAGATGTGAAGAGATACTTTGATGTGCGTAAATAATGATGGCATTTAATTGATTATAATAATGTTACTTTTCAATTGTGTTTACATTTAGACTTATTTCAATAATAGAACAGTTTTTTTTTCTATAATGGTTGAAAACTTTTGTTGTGTTATAGTATCTAGATAAAAGTTGATAAATAGGTTATAAATAAAAAATAGTTGTAACTAGAGGTCATATTACGGATTTTAGTTAATCTGTAATTCATCGATTATTATTAATTAAAACCCAAATAGCAATTCAGTGCATAATTTTGTTAATAAGAGCAGGCAGTCAACAACTCTAAAACCAGCTTTATATGTATTTATGAAGGTTTATTCTCTAGCACATTATTCGATTCTTCAGGATAGATTATGGGATTGTACATAAGTAGGACTTCAAGTTAAAACTTCATTCTCGGAAAAATTATTGCCCGTTTAGGTAAAATAAAATCGATTTACATTCAATCGAAGCAAAAAGTCCATAAACAATTAAAAATGCATCACGTTTTCAAACGTGGAACGTCACTTTCGCAGGCAATCGCGCATTCAGCGCCAATCTGCAGACTTGAGAAAAAATACGTTTAAATGAAGTAAAAAGGGATCAGTATCTCTTAAACCTGAAGATTGTTGTTAATAGACAAGCTTTAGCGGCCATAAATAAACATTGCGCTACTTCTTTAAATGGATGATCAATAGAGGGAAAAAGAGTTTAAGGCGAGACATCGCCCCAGGAGGTGCTTGCTCGTAGGGTTGCCGCATGCGAAATTACACGCTATCAAGGCGGGCGTTACCAAAGTTACGAACTTAAAACTTACCGAATTTTTCATAAAATCTTGGTTAAACTAAACGTGTCGCGTGGTGATCAAGTTTTTTTTATTGATTTCGACACGAAATCATTCTACATTTCATAATTGGTTTCTATGAGCAAAGTAGTCTATTTAAACAGTCTGCAGATGTTTCATATCAGCCATAAATAGATATATAATATAGATTTACTTAGCGTTTCAATTGAATTTTTGTATACATGTGGTGATCAGTAAGTCCAAAAATAGGCTAATAGTTAATCTTACTCGGTATATTCTTACTAGGATTTCTCTTTCGGACCTCATAGTGATTTTAAACCACTCTCGAAGTTAAACATACAGAAAATTTAATCAAAATCTATTCAACGTTTTAAGCGGAACTCGGTGACATACACACGAAACGAACAGAAGAATATATACATATTATAGCAAACCGCGTAGACAATAGCCTTCCGCATAGAGTACCCTGACCTCATAATATATATATAAAGATACATAATATGTCCCGCTTAACTCTCAACCCTATTTAGGTTTACAGGCTAGGTTTTTTACAGTCTAAGCTAGACTTTTTCCACGCAGTAACGTGTTTTAAATAAGTCGGTTGTTTGTGGATATGTTCAGCAGTCTAGTTAAGAAACTAAATGCGTAATGCACTTGAATCTTTTATGCTCACCAGATGTTTCTTTGTCTTGCTATTGAAAATCAGATACTGACCAGTATGTGTTTTATCGAGATTCGAGGATAATGTGAAAAAATCAGCAATATTATCTACCTCTGAAGACCTCAAATGGCGACATCAAAACCAGGCTGAAGACTAATCGGTGATACGTAGACACGAAAAAATAATATTTCTATCTAACTATTATTATGCATTACCATTTTGGTATAAAGTTGTATTTTCCATCAGCATGAGCATCTATATATTAATTTTACAGCGTGGTAGAGATATCGTTTTTGATACAAATATATTTGGTTAAAAAAAAATTATGGGAACCGTCGGGTTTTGATGTTAAAATTTTGTAAATGCTTTAACTTTTGAACCTTAAGGTTAATTACAAGTTATTCAATTTTTGTGAAGGAAAACTTCCTAAGGAAATAGAGATGTGCTTTTAGTGTGGAGAAGTACGATTTTTAATACCTTACCAATATAAGTAGAAAACCGAAACATGGCTATATTTTCCAATACTATTTTATCCTTATTTCTTGGTTTTTTCGGTAGAGCATGTCGTTATATATTTTATTAAGACCTGTTACTATTTCATACATTAGGTACTTGCAATTATAAAACTTCCGAATTATCTGTACATTTCACAAAATTTTTTCCTCACATAATTTTATATGAAATCTGCATAGAATATTTTGTACTTATTATAATAATAAATTCCTCTATATCCGTTTATATATCAATAAAGCAAACCACAATGTATACTTACCCTACATACTAAATTATGTATGCAGAGATTAGAATGACTACGATGACGTGTGAAGCGATTAGTTACTTTGTGTCCATCCGATAAGTCCTAAACTCGTTTAACAAGTTGTCGGCATGTTGAATGAAACTGGTGCTCGGTCATCTATGTTTAGAGTCATGCATTTTAGCCCATTTTGACTATTTTAGTATTATTTTATAGACGCGTAAAAGCGGAGATGTAATTTATGTGATTAACATTTTGAATTAATATAAGGCAGATGCAACATTTTACATGATGACATGTATTGCATTTTTATATGAGTTAAGTAGGTTTTATTTGAATGGAAAAATATACTTATACTTACTTTGTTTTTTTTTTTGTTTAATTTCTAGAATATTTTTGTAATGACAAGTAAATCAAAGATATCTTCCACAGAGTAGTTCATACATAGATAAACATAACATTTGACCACAGAAAATGCTGGCTTTGTTCTGTGAACAATAAACCTTTAGTTTTTATAAGATAATATGTGGTATTATATCCATAGACAAATTCTTCTATAAGATAATACGACAACAATTATTATATGTACTCATGATCATCGCTAGAAGTAGTAGTAGTAAGAATAGTAAGAATATAAATGGCTAAAATCCAATCGTTCAAGGCAACAGTACTCTATGCTTGCACCAAGTTGTTGTCTTCATCTAAAGTTATCATAATTCCAAATGAATTATTAAAAGGGAATATTGTGAATGTTTTGGAAAAAATATATGCAACAATTTGGCTGGAAGAGTTTGACCTCTAGGGATTTATTAGAGTTTAATAATTAATTGATCAATAACGGATTTTTATTTCCTGAGACAATTTGGAGCGGATCTGCCACAACCTAGAACCGGTAACAGCTGTTCAAACTTTACTATATACATATATCGGGTACCGTAAATTCCGGTTTTCGGATAGAATTTGTATAAAATGTACACAA
>DWJN01000181.1:0-28965 GCA_018248895.1 Carystus phorcus
AGGACAGAGATGAATGGAAGAAGAAGACATACTGCGCCGACCACAAGTAATGGGATAAGGACAGAGAGATGATGATATAGTTAGATTCGGGGCTTTCAATATGACGTTTTTTCCAACCTTGAGAAAGTCAGAAACTGTGAATATTCCGAGATATTCAGCACCCGGACGCGATCTTTCCGTCCTGCGGAAATGAGAGCGGCGGTTAGTTAGCGGCATGGAGACTGCGGTGGAAGCTTGGAATTTATTGGATATAGTTTTATTGACGTAATATTGTGGTAGATAGACAATTTATGATAATGTATATAACTGTACTTATTTATCCCTCACAACTTTAACACTATGGATGATGTCATTCTCTATCATTTTCCTTTTATGTACAACTAGCAGAGCCGGCCACGCGTTGCTGTGACTAAGGTTTACAGACTCTATTTAGCTCACTAATTACCTTACACCGCCATCTGTTAGAATCTTATGAAACTAATCCTTTGTAAAATAAGACTGCGACTATAAATTGAGATATAATCTAAGGATAGCTTATATCTTATACTTGAAAGATTCCTGTCTTTCAAGTTGGATCAAACTGGACACGGTATGCAAAACTTGATTACGATCGGTTAAGTAGTTTAGGAGTCCATGGCGGACAAACACCGTGACACGTAATTTATATATATTAAAATAATAAACATTGTGTACTTTGTCATGTGTCTGTTTAATTGTACGATGCAAAAGAAAGTAAAAAACCTGTTGTTTAAAATTAGGTAATTCATCAATTCTTTCCATAGTTATGTCCACTTGATTTGGACATTATTTAAACAGTTTCATGATTACATAAATTTGTAACAACATGTAACACACTGTTTATCCTTTATAAAGGGTTCGTATAAACCCATTTAAAATAATAAACATTTAATTTAATAAACTTTTGATACGCAAATCACTAATCCTTCTAGCAATGTTTAAGCATGTTCGAGGTATCCTAAGTTATAATGAAAAATCTGTGCCCTATACTGCCCTCTAATAAATTGTAGGTCATTCGTCGTTTTCTCTGGATGTTAAACAACGTCTCAACCCAATGGTAAAATAAAAAAAATACGAGAATATTGTTGAATATAAATCTATTTTCTAGTTGTTTTGTATTCATGTAAATTTAAGAAAAATAAGTTTGTTTGGAATGTGTTTTTTTGACAATTGAATAAATAGCAATAAACAGGAAGCTTGTCGTAATTTTTTAGAAATCTGATTTTTATTCCTCTCCTTCCACGATCGCCCTCACATGATTGACATGAATCGATATAACTTCTTTATTTGTTGACCGATTAAAATGAAAAAAAACACTAAATGTTAAGTGAAACCCAGCACGATATAATTCTGAAAGCTGCATTGTAATCGGATAAGCCGTTTTTGAGATTATCGTGCACAAACAAACAGACAAAATAAAAAAGCAATTGTTTTAGTTCTCTTGCGTTTATAAAAGCCCCGTTCTGAAATTTTAAATATATTTGCCATATAGTTACAGTTTTATTGTATGTATAGGTGTAACCCCCGGTTTCTGAAAGGCTTATCAAAATCTCGTTGAACTAACAGGCATATTAAAGGAAACTCTGTCAAATTAATTCGAGTTTCTGAAACGTTGGTTAGTGAACGATAAATTAAAGAACAAAATCGCATTTGACATACGTCTCGAAAGTAAATTTGTTAGCTCTGTTTAACTGATCAATTGTTCAAATCAAACGAGGAAATCATGCTTTCAACAACCCTGTTGACGTTTGACAACAGATCTGACAGTTTATTAGTTAAATTTTCGTTGATCAGCCTCTCACAAACTGGCAGTAAGGTGGGGGGACTCACGGGCGAAGTCCTACACCAACAAACGCTGAAGCTGGGGGCGCGGGCCGGCGTGCGGGCCTCCGCGCTCGCCGCGCGAGCTAACATCGGTCGCTGCAGCCTGAACGGCGGCGGCAACGAGTCTATGTAGCCCTCGATACGACCGCAGATCGCTCTGGGGACAATAGGTTACTTTTAAACTCAAACTCAAATAATTTATTTCATTTAGGTATTTATAAATACCCTAATTGACCCAGCAGACGTTGTTCTGCAACAATATAACCTAACTGACCCGGCCACGCGTTGCTGTAACTAAGGTGTACATACAAATTTTGACAATTAATTACCTTACACCGCCATCTGTCAGAACCTTATGGAACTAATTCTTTGTAAGGTATTAAACAAATAATTTTCAATTATTCAATTTTGTCAATTAATTATCTTACACCGCCATCTGTTAGAACCTTATGGAAATAAATCTTTGTGAGATATTAAACAAATATTTTGCAATAAAATAATATTGCGACTATAAACCGAGATGTAACTTATCCTATCTTTTAAGTTAGATCAAACTGGACACGTTGTACTAAAATTGATTAAAATCGGTTAAGTATTTTAGGAATCCATAGCGAACAAACACTGTGCTTTATATATATTAAGAATTTTTTGAAACGTCAAAACGATGTTCACTTCTGTACAAGTTATGTTCATATATATGTACCAGGCGTGAATAAGTTGATAAGACGACTTGCGATTTTCATATTATATATGTATATTTTTAAATGCATAGTACATTAAGATTGTTTAATTCATAGTGAGTTTAAACACAAAGCAAATGAATACACATTCAGATAAAAATCGATACGACCGCAGATCACTCTGGGGACAATAGGTTCCTTTGTTCACTTCTTTACCAAATTATGTTCTATGGTAAATTAAGAAAATATTTGCATGTCAAAAGTAATTCCCTGAACAAAACAGCAGTTGACAAATAATTTCGTTTAAACGGGCCATTTGCGATTTGTGAATTTGATAGGTTTCCTTGTTCACTTCTTTAACAAGTTATGTTCTATGGCTCGAATCGCCCACCAGCAACCCCGGGAAGGTCGATGGTACGTGTGGCCGCGTACCATCGTCACTAGGGTGGTAGCGTGATGGGACGCTCAGTCCCTCACCGGGAGGGCACAGCGGCACCGCGCTCGGAGGTCTCCTGATGTGTTTCGATGGAGATCCAGTAGTCCTCCACGTAGCGCCGAGGAAGGCCACCGGGGTTTTAGTGCGGCAAAAATCCCACATAACCCTATGTCACTCCCATGGCAGCGGGTATCTTTTGAAGATTTCCCCCTCGAAAACAAAAAAAAAGTAAAAAAGCAGCTATATGCTCGGGGGTGGAAGTGTCTAATGGCGTAATAGCGAGGAAACCCGCTCGTGGGGGTTCAATTCCTCCTAGATGGTGAAATCGATGCCGCACCTCTCCACACGCATAGCTGCTCACGGCAATGTTGCCCCCAGGCATGGCACGTTACGGGTTCGTTAAAGGTTCGATTCCCGGCGACGCAGAAATTTGAATGATGAGTTTAAATTTCTGTTCTCTGTCTGTGTGTGTCTTGTCTTTGTGTGCTGTCCATGAAACAAAGAAGCCTAGTGTGGCTATAAGGGTGTACCATTTTTTTTTTATTTTGAAGTAGGCTCCCAAGTTCCTAGCCAGGATGGTAAGCTAATCAGATAAGCTTCGCGGAAAGTTAATAATACCGGTAATAATATTAAAGTAGAATAAAAAAATGATCTGCATAAGTGTATTAAAATAGAAAAATGAGTCTAAATTTGAATGACTTGATGATAATATAATCCTTAAGCAAAACATGCGGCAAAATATTATAATTTGACTTTTACTTTAAATAAATACGATAAATTGTAAAATGTTGTTAACAGGATTTAAATTATTCCGACGTAAACGTAACCTAAGTATAAGAGCAAATGATTCCATTATAAATGTTGGCAAATACAAAGCGTTTAAATAAATAATATCTGTTACATGAGTACGGATTAAACTTATAATAAAATGTGCAAAAAGAATTTACAATTTGCATTTCAATAACATACATATTTAAGGTTGTATAAAACGCAAACTATTGTTACTGTTTTTATTAAAAACATGATAAAGTAGAATAGTTATTTAAACTTGAAAATGAATTCAGATATAGTCAGATTCTGAATAAAAAGATTTGCTCGCGGACAAAATGGCACAGCATAGTGTAAATTCTAGTGGTTTTAATCTATCTTCCCTTATTCATTCAGGGGTCTTAGAACATACTCCTTGACGTTGGTCCAAAGTAGATGAGTGAAAGGTTAGTGGCTAGCCCAAATGTCGGAAGTTTTTATTCCCCAAGCCTCCAAGACTTGCAACTGTGTTCGATAACTTAATGTACCCTCCAAAGCACGGTAGCGCTCGAAGAAATTTTACCATTAGTAATCACCGAATCTGCTAATGACTAACCCACAGTTGCTTAACTCGGACGGTCAGTTAAGAACGACGCGGGTCACTGGGCTATGAGCGCTTGCATTTTTATCAGTAAAATACTAATATACACAAAAAATCATTAAAATCGCTTAAGTTTTGAAGTTCATTGACATACACACGGAAATAAGAATTATATATATAACGAGAGACCTGTCCCGGCTTCGCACGGGTGCAATGCTGATACTAAATATACTACAGAAAAACTGTGAACGTATTATACATATAAACCTTCCTCTTGAATCACTTTATCTATTAAAAAAACCGCATCAAAATCTGCTGCATAGTTTTAAAGATTTAAGCATACAAATGGACATAGGGACAGAGAAAGCGAGTTTATTTTATACTATGTTAAGATCAGTAAAACCCTACTTAATTACCCATCTTCCCCTCATCCTTCTTGGCCTTCCTCTCGAGACTGCCGAAGTGTATGGGCGTGAATATGAACGGTCCGTGCTGGGACTTGAGCTTGACGAGGTGCGGCGTGCGGGCGGGCGGCGGCGCGCGCGGCGCGAACACCGAGCAGCCGGGCACGTGCGACAGGTTGGCCGGCGGGATCACCTCGCCCGTCTCCAGCACCAGCGGCACCGGCCCGCCCTCGCACTGCGCCGACAACGCCTGAAGTATACGGTTCGCAACTAAGTCATTGCCGACTCATACTAATAATATACCCTCGCACTGGGCGGATAGTGCCTAAAGCATATCCGTACTAGGCGTCAATAACTTGATCTTGACTTGGATATATTTTTTTAATGCATAATTCGCATTAACATTCTTTAATTCATAGTGAACCGAAAACTCACAGCAAAAGAATCCAAATAAAAAAGCATTTGTTAACATAAAATCAGAATGTACAGATGAAACTTAAAACTTGAAAATGGCCGCCCTGAAAAAGCATTGCCCTGCATTTTCGATTTGTTAAGTTATTCACGCCTGGTACGGATATAATTACTTACAATGTTATTTGTAACATAAACAAAAGCAGAATTTGTGTTTTGTTGTTAACTTTCTATTTTCCTCTTTAGTTGGCCGGTGACACATTATTTACCAACAAGTGGCTGGTTTACTGGTATGTCGGTTAATTATTAAAAAAAAATATTAGTTTATTACGGATGTTTTTTAAATACTTTTAATGCTTTTTAAATTTTACCTTTTAATGTTCTCAAAGCCATTTAAAATCTGATAGTCCACCATGATGAATGTATGTATGATGGCTTATATTCGTGGACCTAATATTATTAGGATATCCAACGTTAATGGCACAGTTATAATATTACGATTATGATTATGATAATCGGGTAGGATGACACAAGTGTAACCTGCAACTGGATGGCCAGGTCGCGGTGCTCCTGTCGCGAGAGATGTGGCCACATGGTCTGCAGGAGGAAGGTCATGTGGCGCGTGGCCAGCGCCGGGTGGCCCATGCGGCGCGCCGCCACCACCAGCTCCTGCAGCAGCTGGATCTGCAACGCCGGCCAGCCTGGACCACACATGGGAGTGCAACTTTTCTCATCGCTAAGGAGGCTAAGGCCTTCACCACTCCACTGAAGAGCGAATTGGTGGAGAGTAGTGGAGTGGTAATGTAGTATGTATTTATAATTAAGCCAAATGGTAGTATTGTATACCCTTTGTTTGTATATATAATTCTTTTGTCCGTAAATGTCACCAAACTCATCTGATACGGTTGGAGCAATGTTGATGATATCTTTAGTGTGTTTAAGTGGATTCAAGAATGAAAATTATTTATCTTTTTTGTACAGAAACCAAACTCAGTAAACATATTCAATTTAAGTCTGCCAAATCTTTCTTATTTTAATTCAGTTTTGTTTGGTTATAAGCTTTCTTAAACACTGACGATAATAATTAAAAAACGCTATTTACTAAAAATTAAAGTATTAATTTTGTCAAGAGATAAAAACATAAAATTTTTAAAAACCATTAAATATGTGTCTATTTAACTGACCAACTTGATGCTGTATAACATAATTGGGATCGAGACTAAGTCGGTGTCCGGGGAAGCTGTGCAGCATCAGGTAGTAGCAGCGCTGCCAGTCGGGGTTCGGGTTGTTGGGGCTCACCTGCCGAGTGGCCGCCAGCCGCTGGCAAAACGCTGCCTTGCGGAGGAAACCTGATAACATTTGGTCACATCAGAACCACGTAAAATTCAAGAGACAAAAGTAATCTAAGTAACATTCATTTGTGGTTGACCACGCTGCTTCAATGCGATTGGTGGAATGGCTAGTCACCAATCCAAGTATCGAAAGATTTTATGTTGCCTGAAGGCCTGCAAAGTGGCTTCATGACTGCTATCTACGGTAACAACCGGCCCCGAAGTTTCAACGTGCCTTCCAAAGCACGGAAACACTCCAGAAATGTTTACCACTAACGGTCTCCCATCTAAGTAGCGACCGCACCTGCAGTTGCCTAACTTCGTCGATTGCTTAGGATCGGCGCAAACCGCCGGGCTAAAAGAATTACAGAACTTAGTATATGTGGTATCAAAATAATGGTTTTAAAATCATACCTATTTCCTTATACAATTCAGCCAGTGTATCAAATCTCTGTATTTTCTCCTGTTCACTGAGCGTCAAATTAATAAATATTACATTCTGCAAAAAACTGGACGCGTGCAAACTGTTATTTTGTTCAACAGCAATCCTAGCCGCTTTGAAACAAGCTTCGGTCTCGATAATACCGGCGTTTTGGTATTTACTGTAATGTATTATCGCCTTTCGGTACTTCTCCGCGATCTCTTCTCCACTGAGAAGGTACTGGTTGTTGATTTGAGAGGGGGGTTGTCTGGGAATGGAGGGCAGGTCTGGGCTGATGTAAGACTTTTGGCTTTGGTATTCGATGTCGCTGGAGGACGCTAAGGACTCAGAATCAGCGATATCAGTCTCCGATTGACGTGAGGAAGTCTCTACGCTGTCTGATGACGAAGGAGTTAATTCACTGGGTGGGTTCACAGGACTGGAGGTTTTGGAGGAACGAAGCGGCGATGACGTCAGCTTGAACTTTCTAAATGGATCTGTACTCGGTTGGTACAATGATAGGGGTTTCGTTTTGTTTGGCGAACTCTCTTGTAAACTCGCGTTACGATGAAGCGGAGTCGTGTTCCTTAGGTTTGGGTATTGGAGAATAGCAGATGTAGCGCAGTGACCTGAAATAAACTGTCATTGGTGAGTTCTTAATCACTAAAATACTTGTTGAATGCATTTAGGGAGCTTCCTTAGCATCATGGTATGCAATATATTCTCAAAGTGTAATGCAGGTCTCCTTTCTTTTTTGTAGGAAACATTGAAAAAGCCCTTGATGTTACTAATGTCTTTGAGTAAAAATGAACACTTTCCATACAATAGCTTGTTGACATTTACATAAAAAAACGTTTGCTAATTTAATGGGGCGGTTAAGATAATATATTGGCCTACTGTACATTTGTTAATAGTTGTAACTTCTTTCCAAGGATATCACAAGCATTATCTATACTTTTATATCATACACATTATTCCATAAGTATATATATATATAATAATGTAATGGATAATTAACACAAATAGGAAAATAAAGTTAAAGTAGGTACCTTCTTTAGCAGCGGCTAGCCAGAGCCAATCATTCACAGACTTGAGTATTTCAGCCGAGGAATGGTAAAGATTCAGGGCATCTGACACAAGCCCTGCTTGCAGTGTCAAGTCGGCTAGATTCTTTGTTACCCGTCCCATACATCTCTTTTTATTATTTCGAGACTCCATATCAAGCCCTGTAATTGTGATAGTTCAATTTTTATACAAATAACATGAGCAACAAAATAGTATATTTATATTGTTATTGTTCATGTAACAAAATGATTGATACATGGTCATTAATGAATGCAAATTGACAAGTTTTAGGATCAGAATATCAAGTAGAAAAGAGATTTTTGTTACAAATTAAAACTCACTGGTGATGCATATCTTAAATGTCATTGTTTATGTTCATAATCATTGCGACACATGCCTTTTATATTACTTTTTATGGTTGTTTTGCTTTTTATATTATTTCTATGTATTTGTCATTCATTATCTTGAGTATAAAAGTTTATATTTAACACTATCCCAGCATTTTTATAATATCATCAATCTTAATATAATAATCTAGTATTACACATTGGGAAAGGATAAAGTCATCTCACCAACAAAGTCTTTTTTCTCAAAAGGTGCTAACAGCAAGGAAACCTTCTCCAACTTCTCTCTAGATCTCTCCAACCTCTTTGACTCAACAACCCAGAATAGAGAGTTGATCAAATCAGCAACATGTTGTTCCAAGTCCGGTACAGGGTCATATTCTCCATAGAACATGGCATTTGTCTTGAAATTGGACGGAGTGGTGAAATTCTCCTCATGCACCGAGTAAGAGGCAGTGGATGAAGAGGAGCGCGGGAAGCTCTCTGATGAAGAAATACTATCCGGTTGTTCACTTGGGTTAGATGGTCTAAAATATATATTTTTAAATTAGTCTCAGTTATTCAGTAATCGGACAGCATAATAAGAACTGTAGCATTATTTTATTGAGACTTGATTCATAACTTATCATGGCAATGCAAGTGAATAAAATAAAGGAAAAGAATTAATTCTGAAAAATTGTAAAACAAAACTATGTAGTAACTTGATAAGAAACATTAGACCACTTTAAAATGTTAGGGTTTCTAAAGACACTTACTAATATTTCTAATGTATCAAACAGTTTAAATTTACACTTAGTATAAAAAATACTTAACTATATTTTTAGCTAAGGCAGATGTTTTTTGGACAAGTCAATTATAACTTACTTATCACTAATGCTACTCTTATCCCTGGATACCTTGTCTTCATCATAAATACTGTAAGTCTCAGGCTCCTGTTCCGGCTTCTTCAAGTTAGTTCCGGGTCCAAACATAAAAGCCCGGGAATCATACAGGGTGTTTGAGTACTTTACTTTGAGGGACTCATGGACTCTGCAAACCTCATTAAGTTCTATTTGATTTGTGAATTTGCTGAGTGTTATTAAGCCCAATAGTCTCCTGGAATAATTTATTAGCATTTTACTTATAAAAGCAGACCTAGGAAGAACATAGCTAAATAACTAAATATACATAACTAAATATGAGAGAATAACTATTGGTAAATAAAATAAAATTGATTCATTATAATGTATAGGTTTTTTACATTGAAGAAAATTCAAATGTATAATATGAGCAGTTACAGTGCCTTACATACCGGTGGGTTTGAAAATCCCCCCAATCATTATTTTCTACTGGATAATCTCTAACATATCGCACCCATATGTCTCTCACTTGGCCAGTGGAATCTATAAAAAATAAATTTCAATATTAAATTACATTTTTAGATTAAATTATTACTAAAAATTTATAACTCTATATGAATATTTAAAGGTATATTGTTAAACAGCAAACTATTGCTAACTCAGAGCTACTTAGTATTTGCATGACCAAGTTATGTATTACTATGGTATTTATATAAATTTCAATGTTAATACAGTTTTTGAAGTGTTTACCAGTAACTTTAATATTGTTGACACGCTGTATCCTCTCCCAGAGTTTACTGAAGTTAGCAAGAACGCCTCCTATACCCTTCACCAGTACCAGCAGACATGCGTGGTGCTGCGCATGCTGGGCGTAATCTGGATGCGACATCACCGACTCTCCGGGAGCGTGAGACAGGATGTAGCTCACCGATGAGCGCATTGATATACCATTTGCTGCATACAACACGAAACCCTCACAAATTCAATATATAGCCAGTTAGAAAGATACATCTGGAACACAAAAATATTAGTGTTAAATTTAGCAATTTTCATTGGATACAAAGCGCAATGAAGGTTCCTTACATGTAGCAATTATAACAGTTTCTTTACGCAAGTGAAATTCGTCTAACACGGTTGTTATGACGTACGAATGAATTAATTTATTCCGAATCGATACCAAACAAATAAAATCTAGTTCTGTAACACAATTCACGCACTAATGTCAAATTGACTTTAAATCACGATGACTTAGTAACACCACAGACTAAGTATAAAATACGTAGGTAATACACAAAATATTACTACACATGTGACATGTGTTTGGAAAAAATCATTTTGAAAAACATGTCATACAAAAATCACAAAAATATAAGTGGTGTAACAAATATGTATCAGCTTGTTTCTAATCCTTATGTTCAATTTCATTCGTTCGTGATATACTCCCGAGATGAGTACTCTTCGCAGCACTATTGATCCAAAAGTTTATTGTAAAGTAAAAATTACGCACACATCCAAAAGTTTTATTGCAATAAATGTTTGGTGGTGGCAACACCATTATAGTACATCAATGTGTAAATGTTTATTACGCTGTTTGGTATGCCAGGAGCCCTACAAAATGTTCGTAGTCCTTTATTCATGTTAATGATTTCTTATGTTGCGGCTGACATGGTAAACATAAATAACATAACAAATATCTTCGACCTAAGTACAAATACCTTAATATAACTGTACTATAATGTACGTATGTAAGGACCTTAATGTATTAGTGTTATGTGCAATCTCTACACAGAGGACACTGGTCTGTGGTTATGTGCCAGTCTGTGACTCTGTGACATAAATATTGAATAATTTATTATTCTCTATGATAATTTAATCTAACCTAACAGCGAGTGCAATTAAAGTTTGCAAATATTGAACTAATTTTAGTTTATTTTCATGCCGGTATTCAATATTTTATTAATAGTTTGTTTTAGAGATAATTGTAATACACTTATACAATACAATGGCAACAAAAGAAGCAGGTGATAAAGCGAAAGTACGTCTGTTTACATTAGTAGTAAACTACAAACTATTTGATATAAAAGACAATACAAAACAGATCGATAAATGTTTCAGGCTTCTGGAGGAGCTGGAGATAATAAAGAGAAACGGCGGAAAGAGTCTATTTTGGATCTTAGTAAATATTTAGAGAAGAGTATCAGGGTGAAATTTGCTGGAGGTCGGGAAGCCGCCGGCATTCTCAAGGGTTACGATCCCTTGCTCAATCTCGTTTTAGACAATACAACTGAATATCTTAGAGGTAAGTGCTATAAATTGTATAAAAACACTTAAGTCAATAAGCTATGAATGTCAACAAGTTTCCACACTATTTCAAATTCAGTTGCTTAAGTAAAATTTTGCGATTTTTTTATGGCTGTGCATGGGCACATGGGGCCATAAAGGTAGTAGTAAGACTTCTTTGGGTAAGTTTTTTAAAATAACCTATCTATATAATTATATTTATAGTACATTGTTCTCTGTCTTAGATCCTGATGACCCTTACAAACTCCTTGATGACACAAGAGCTCTTGGCTTGGTGGTGTGCAGGGGTACTTCAGTAGTGTTAATATGCCCCATGGATGGCATGGAGGCCATACCTAATCCCTTCATCACACAGGAAGGGTAATCTCTAATTTGGTGTCTGTATCATTAACATAAGTTATCACTATAAGGTTGGTTACATTTTTTATATAATAAAAATATTAATTCTAATTTTGAAACTTTATTTTTTTATTTTAATGTTTTGTGTAGATAAAAATACACAGTTAAGACACATAGTATGATTAATGTTGTACATAGGTCCTGCTTTTTGCATTTAGTAATACATACATTGTATTTCAGATGTCTGGTTTTACTTGGAACAGCAACAATCCTGTTTCCGCTCTCTGCTTTAAATTCCTTTAAGTATTGTATTTAAAGTTGGGTTCTGATGCCATGGTTACAAATCTCATAACTTAGCAATAAAATTGAGTTCAAGTCTTACAAAACACATTAAAACAAAAGGTTTAATCAAAATATTTATTCTCTACTTAATAAAGTATTGCACATTTTAGTACCTAGGAAATTACAATAATTGTTAAAATAAATTAAGTCAAATAATACTTACTTACAAAATGTATTCCTACTTATACTAAGGTAACTACAGATTTTTTTTATTGAGAACATTTTGCTATTCGAAACCAAATTCATTTCTTATCCACGGATAACTCTTGGGGCAATCAGTGCAGGTGATCATGTATTTATCGTGTTCTAAAACCTTAGAAGGCAGTTTACAGGTGTTAGGTTTGGTACAAGCTATTTCCGCTGGTTCAAATTGGCGCGGTTTGCATTGCCAAGGTTGAAACTTCTTGAGTTGTAATACTGGGGTGGGCCTCTGTATCCAGTCAATGACTTCACGGTAGGACACAAAGTATACATCTGGCAGTCTGAGCAATTCATCTGTGAATTTCTGAAACAAATGATTAATGTAATATGATCATTGTCATACATGGGATTTTTAAACAGATTATACATATAGGTAAAGTAAGGTTAAAGAAAAAAGTTATAAATCTAATAATGTTATTGAGTTAGCAAACTGCTGACCCTTGCTAAGTAGAGACTAACTTTCAAAGCTCTCAACTTTCAGAACATTGCAAAGTATCCTTAAACATTAACACAATTTGTAAAAGACTATATCTATAACCAGTTGTTACATTACTAGTGTGTTGTGCTAACATCTGGGTCGCATGTATGCTCTCTAGTATCAGCAGTGAAATTATACTTAATATGTATCATTCTTCCCAGTGAAAACTGTATACTAATGTCGGATTAATTGAAGATTTGCTGTATTCCTGTAATCTTACTATATAGGTTGCATCAAAATTATAAAAACCTAATACATTATGTTCTGTGATTGCATCAAAATTTAAATCTTTACCTTCAATGCCACCAAATAGTCTTTATTCTTAAGCCATGTGGAATTGAGATGAATTCCAAACGGGGCTCTATTCTTGAGGTAGTGTCTTTTAAAGTTGTCCATCAATATGTTATAAACGTCTGCTCCTTTGATTGTTGAGGGACAATATTCGAGAGTTGCGCATGTGTGGTCACCGCTGACCAGTGGATTGATGACCATTTCCCACAGACCAGCATAGCTTCGGGTCGGACAGTACTGGTTGTTACCTACAATTGTTAAAAGAAATATATGAACGTCTTTATAAAATTCATCTATATATCGACTTTAAAAAAGCAATGTAGTAAGCCAAAACTGTATTCCAACTGTTTCCGCTTTTTAGCGTCGATGTGTCAAAATTCCAATACCAGTTTTCGTAAGTCTTGTCTTTAATTTGCGAGGTTGTAAATTAATATTAATTAAAAAAATTACATTTTGTTTTTGCTACACAATCTGAAAGTTTACAGTTCTTAAGCCAGTAGTTATATCGTTAATGTGTTCTCCATTCTGGACTTCCCATTTGGTTACTTGTAAGTAAAAAACCAAATTGTAGTTGTGCAGTGAGGATAGGTCATTTTTAATTCAAAGAGTAGTTTCAGAGATCATTACAAAGGTGTTATCGCGTTCCGTGTAACGGTCTGGTAACAATGGAAACTCATAACATCTTACTTAATCGTCTTTCACACGCTCTACTTATTACATATCATATATGTACCAGGGTAGTAATAAAAAAGACGGTAGCTCAATGATTGGCAGGGGAAATACAATGTACAAATATATCCAATAATATTCCAATCATTTACCCATGCAGTTGTGAGGCATCTTATAGTCCAGGGTGTAAGGCCAGTAAGGTGGATTGGAGACTGGAGCAACCACTGTAGCATCGTAAATAAATCCAAACTCCTGCATCATCAGAAATTGTCGATTCCATCCCACGGAAAGGTAGGGTACTCGCATGCCTCTGAAATGTTAGAAATAACTTTAGTTTCTAACAACCAAAAATTGTAATAGATACACTTTTTCAAGATAAAGAAAAGATTAGATTATTAAGTGTCTGATTATTTCATATTCTATTTATTCATTCACTTATAAAATTGATTATAATAATTTAATTATTACGGAAATGTTTCGTACGCAGCACCAGAAGTTTTTAATGCAATTCGCTTAAAATTATCATTAAATAACAAACAATTGATAAAATTAAAAAAAAACGTTTTCGCTCACCTGAAGTCTTCCATCCATACTCTACTAAATCTGTTTATGATATTCGCCTGACCAACCATTTCATCGAACCAATCTTCTACGGTCGCGTTTTTAGACCACCATTCTTCTGGGCCGCGTCGTCTGTAATTTGCCATACCATCACTTTATAGTATAAAACAAAGTCGCTTTCTCTGTCCCTATATCTCTATGTCTTAAAACTTTAAAACTACGCAACGGATTTTGATGCGGTATTTTAATAGGTAGAGAGATTGAAGAGGAAGGTTTACATGTATAATACATTCACAGTTTTTCTGTAGTGTATCAGCATTGCAACCGTGCGAAGCCGGGACAGGTCGTTAGTAACTTATTAAAACAAAGGTAATATACAGTTCCGAGCAAAATGGAATTACAACTTACGTTATAGAATGGACAGCTATCTCGTGTCCATCGTTCCATAACTTTTGTACGTGTCTGTAGTTGGTGTACGGATGGGACACAAAGAATGTTGCTTTTATTCCGCATCCGTTAGGGTTCCGGCGTTCAGAACTGAAGAGATGTTTCGTATAGATGTCCCAGTTCTCGTGGTTGACTGCGCCGTCGAACGTTAGTGTGATCATTTGCGGCGTCTGTGGATGTGCATCAGTAAATATATTCACAATGTTTCTCGACAATATCACGAAAACAAATTCTTTACATTTCTATTCTTCCGTGGATTCACTTCATTTTACATGGGATTTATAACTTGCCATAAAATCAACTAAATAATGGTAACAAGAGACACTACCAAATTGTTATTAAATTTTTCTAGTTCTCTAGCAGAACAGATTTTTTGAATTTCTATTTGTTTTAACGAATGCTGTCTCACTTTTTTCATCAAAATTCTAACACTAATGCAATTATAGCAAATATAGTAATAACAGCATATTAGTTAACGTTAAAAACAGATGGTTGGATGGTAACATTGAAAGTGATTTCCGTGTTGTATGTGTGCTATACAGGAACTGCATAATGCATTACTTGATTACCTGGCTCGGCACGAGACTTCCTGGTATTTCAGTACCGTTTCTCGTACAGAAGCATTCGGGTAAGTAGCACAAGCCTGGATCGCAAGGTTCTGCGGAGTTGGGATCGTTGTTGATGTCACACCATCCCTGGTTATAACAAACAATATGTAGAAAATTTTGCGTATGTGGCTTAATAATTTCCTTAACATATCGATTACGCATATTTTTAAAATTACTATTAAACTGTACATTTTTCTTATCGTTAACTTAATATTTTTCATTACACGTTTATTGTAGTATACATATATCTTAAAAAAAACGAATATTCTACCTAAATGTTATTTAAAAAAAAATACCTTTTAATAATATGCACAGTGACGATATTTAGATTTTTCGTCCCCGTTGTGTTCTGATGTATAAAATAAGCACCTAATATTATATCCGTACTCATATACCCATGTATCCATACTAATATACCCATGTACAAATCGGGAGGAGTTTCGAATCATATTTTGATCTTTCTGAAGAATGCAAAATTTTTAGCTATGATAATTCTATTACTATTTCTTGGTAAAGGCCTCAGTATTACAAAATTGTTACATGCATCATAACAAAAAACAAAACATCGTTAGTCAGTGAAAGTTAATGGCATGTACCTGCGATTAACACGTGTCCGAGTAACTGATTTCTAAAGTGTTCAATAGGTTAAATTGACAACAAACCGATCTCGATATCAATACATGTTATAAAACTGTAACCGATCAGTTTCTGTACATAGAAGATGGTTAAGAAAAACTAGTAGAGAGGATATAAATGATGCAGTATATCTTATAACAATTACTTCTCGAATTTTTGCCGGTTTGTTCATGTGTTTATTTTTGATATTATTATTTGATTGTGATTTGTGGTCACTGTCTAAGGACATGAAAAAGCGAAAAGCATTACTGATTCGTTGCTAGCCAAGAAATAAGAGAAGAAAAATAGGAAAGACAGTACTAGCCCCCAGGTCCCAGACGGAACATGAGAGGGTGGCAGCTAGCCAGGTGGGCTTAACAAGACATAATTATATCAATGACATAATAATTGATAATATCCGTATCAGGCGTGAATATTTTAACAAATTGAAAATGTACATTTTTCAGGGCAGCCATTTTGAAGTTTAAGTTTCATCTGTAAATTCTGATTTTATGTTAATAAATGCTTTTTTATCTAAATGTATCTATTTGCCTTGAGTTTTCAGATAACTATGAATTAAAAAATTCTAATGCCGTAAAAAATATATATATGCAAGTCGACTTATCAACTTATTCACGCCTGGATGGGATATAATCCTTCCGCATAGCCCTCGTCTTTATGACACAATGGTCTGCCGGCTCGGAACTAATCCAAAGCTAAGGTATATATTGTAGGTTGCCTACAGCCAAAAAGTTAATTTATAAATATCAAATACTTCATCTGAAGAATCGGCGCAATCGGGAGACCCGTCGCAGAAGTACTCCGAAGGTATGCAGCTGTCATCGGAACAGCCGAGGTGGGTTTCATTGGCGCATGCCGCCTTGTCCAGCTGAGGCTTTGGTATAACAGTTTCTGAAAATTATAACTGTTTTTGTACTAATTATCTAACAGTTTGTTAACAAATACTTAGACACAAAAAATATTAGATTGATTAAAATTACATAAGAATTTAATTCTACGATAGACACGTTAATATTTTTAAATATTGGTCAGAAAATTATAATATAATCATAGTTAAGCAGTGCTCGTTTGTTTCGGTACGATAATGAAATAACCAATATCATAAAATTAACACTCATTTAAACGTCTCTGTGAAGCAATTGGTATTGAACGCCTGTACAGCGCGTACCTATCCTGGATTTGATTCCAGGCCGAAGCAGACATTTATTTAAAGGACTGTTCTCAGTTCTGTGATTTCTCATTTGTATGTCAATACAAATCGGGAAATCTGGATAGTTGAATAGTGGTGTGTGTACAACCTATGAAGTTATTTTCACGAATTTCATAATCGTCAATCATTAACTAATTCAACAATATTGTCAAACGAGAATTCCTTATATCATGAACCAGCATTCACTGAATGAATATCACAATTTTTACAACAATTTTAAATCTGAATATAAACATCCGTTACGTTGTATCAAAAGGAGGTGATAGTGGCAATGTAGTAGTTGAAAATAGGTTGATTCATTAACGAGCGGTTACATAATAAACGAAAGTGAATTTACCTGTCGTCAGATCACAATTATGAACGTTCTGCGGCTTGTCGCACAACTGGCGGTTGACATCGAAAAGTAAACCAGGCGAGCAACGAAACTCGAACACGTCGCCTTCGAGACAAAGGTAGTACTTGGCGCATTCCTCGCTCGTCCATATCACGTCTATATTTCGATCAGGATTCCTGAAAAAGTATTCAAGGATATTTTTTAACCAACTTCAAAAAAAGGAAGCAATCAGTTGAAGACATGAGTGGATGAAGGAAGAATGCATGGTGTTTTTTATTTTCTACAATATCGCTCCTATTTTTTAAATATCAAACAGTTGGCACCGTTTATTGGATCGAAACACTTAGGCGTTTTGTAGTATCCTAATATGTTCACACAAAACTTTGTAATCGATTTTCTCGAAATTTGAATTTTGTGACATATCACTTTCATCCACTCATGTCTTCAAATATTACTCTGTAAATTTTATATGTGCCATTAGTCGGTGCCAGTTTCTTTAATTGAAGCATCTACTTCCTAAGCAATTTAAACTTCAACAACAACACAAACGACATTACCAATACATTTTTGGCTGAGAAAAAAACTGAAGAAAGAAAGATAGTTCATAAATAATAATAATAATAAGTTCATAATGATTTATTTTATACCAAAAACTTAGCTTTTAATAAACTAAATAATATAATTGACAAGCAATTGTGAGCGCTTTCTTTACATGCATGATAAAATTGTTATAAAACTATTCCGGCTGTTACGGAATAAATATAGTCATTTAGCTATTTATGGAGCTATCGTGCCGCATAAGAACTCCTGATATTGTAATTATTATTCACTCCATTGTAATAATAATGTACAGGAAGTAAAGTTGTTTAAAAAACACTCCACAACGTGATAATCTGTTTAAACACGAATTGATTGATGCGATGAGATTAAATATAAATGGAGCGTTACGTAAATTAAAAATTCAAAACTATGTCAAAAGCAGTAATTTTGGATTATAAGTACCTTATAAAATATAAGAATCATGGTTCGTAATTTTCCTGCGTACAGCATTAATTAAATATTTTTTACCTAAATAGATAGGAGACGAGTCACATGGTGCTAAGTGGTCGTCGTTGCCCATAGATATTAGTAACACGAAAGAAATTACTGATGAGTTGGTGACCAAGAAAAAGTAATGGCTATCAAATCCTCATAACAATATATTAAACAAAGTTGCTAATGACCTCAGTTTAGACCGATTTGGAGAAATCGAAATTTATAAGATAAATAAACAAACAAACATTGATTTTTATACATATAGATATGTACCAACTTAATGTTTAACATATGATGACTAAACGGAACTGAATAATATGGTTCTGTGTTGGGTTACGTCACATATTGATTTAAGAAGTTCAAAGTAAAGAGCAGCGAAAGTGAATTGCTCAAGTGTGTGCAGGAAATTGAAATGATGTGAAATATACGCTTTGGCGCCGGTGTACGGCCGGTAGCACGCGCAGTCAAGGTTGTGGCGAAAGTCTTGCGGGTCATTGTCCCCACGCATTCTATCGTATAATCGTAATATTGTAGGAAGCTAGGAAGTGTTTCCTATTGTGCTGATTTGCAGAGCGCTACCGCATGCGCGAGTCATTTATAGTTGATTACAGATTTAATGAGATTTTCATTTATTTATTACCTCTCTACGGCAGAGCCAACAGAAAAGGTTTATGATTCTCTCGGTATCTATGTTCCAATATAGTATCTTATCTACTGCGCCGATTTTGATGAAGGAAATATCGGTCAATCGATTTTTACATTTTATCTGAACAAAATCAATATGAGAGACTTTACGTCTGAAAAGTGGAGAGCTTTGAGTAAAATAGTTTATGAAGCGTCACAAAATCAATTTTGGTACTTTGGTAAATGTACTATACATTTACTTACACTTATTTGTACCTAATTAAATGATGTAAATGAACCCTATTAATTTTTCATATAAATGGCAAGACTAAAATAAGGTCATAAGGTAATAAGAAATTGAAAAGTAACTTGTAAAAAGATAAAATTAAAAGAAAAATCATTACTTTCTCCTTGGAAAACGCAGCATGACTGCAAATTCATTCGTCATGGAATGTTGCGTAACCTTTGCTACCGATGCCAACCCCGTGAATTACTAACCGTTAAGTTTCGCTAGATGGCGACGCAGCTTTCTTTAGCAATTTGCAAATATAATAATCTCACTGGGATTAATGGTGATGATCTTTGACTTATTGCGACATGTAAGGAATGCCTATATAATAACATTTTGCTGCTACATTATTTTAGAACAGGTTCTATAACAGATATTTTTGTAGATCGTGTACCCACATTAAGTAAAATTCACCTCAATTTTTTGTTGAGTATGTCTATAATAATATGATTAATAGATCGTATGATTAGTAGTAACAAAAACTAATAATTATTTAATTAGATCGATATAAAACAAATATATAAAGAATATTTTTCTATTGATTTTATTGAATTAGTTCATGTATTAAGTTTTAAAACACATGAGGATTTTGGAATATTACAGCTTAAATTTTATTCGTTTCGCATAAGTATATTCATAATGTACATTTAAGTATATAGGTACCAAAAATTAAATCTAAAAAAAAAGATCAATGATGACTCAATTCATGTCGTAAAAATATGAATTTGGAAAAATATTATTGACTTTGTCGCGAATCGCTGAGTATTTACTGTTTTATAAATCGTAAAATTTCATGTGATTGTATTTAGGGATTGATATTTAATTAGCGTCAAAAGTAAAAGTTTCAGTATAACATGTAGGTACATTAAATTATTTATTAGAATATTTAATAAAATCTTAATTAATAACACTTCTCTATCAAAAATCAGTTTAATTAAATTGTTAAAATTTAACATCTAATATTAATAATAATATTATAATATTAATAATAATATCTAAAAAGAATTGAAGCATAATCAAAAAATTCAACCTGTAAAATCTCCCACTTTCATGGCACTTTACATTGTCGGAACTTCTTTTTTGTACGTGTTTTCCACTCACTCCTGAAAATAATTGTTTAGGAAATTAACACTTAAAGGGGCGTTTAAAAACAATCGCTTAGAATCACTATTCATTCACTGGATAAAAACATCAAAATATAAAATAGGTCGATGATCTCAAATAATAAATCGCAAACTAGTGAGGAGAACTTTAATGTATTGTTTACCTAAAGAGGCTACCGCGATACAAATTACTATTAGTCGTGAAAGGTGTCGAGCCATGTTGCAAGCTCGGTTTCTGGTAAAACACTGCTTATGAGCTAGTCCACCAACCATTACCAGCATTACTTTCTTTCACTCAATACATCAGAGGAAGTATGAAAGTCGTTAACACCGTTGAGTGTTATGATATTATAAAAATAAATGTACATAAAGGAAATGAATTTGCCAGTTGATCTGAGAACGTAACTCTTATGTCATGTGTGGTATGTTTACAATGTGTGGACGGATGTAATAAGTATTATATTTAAAGTGACTTTGATATGAAAAGTTCGTGGAACATTCATAAAAATATGTTCAAAACAATTAAATTATCGAAATATAGTTCTAAACAAGTGCGGAATAAAATGTATCGGGTTTATATAAGTTTTGGCCGTTTGAAATTTATGTGATGATAGACTGTTAATTTTAACGATTAAAATAAAATAAAGAAAGATTATTGCATTTGTTTGAAAACCGACTGAAATAAAACCATGGACTTATTATCCAAAGGGACTGAAAGCTTCTAACAAAAAGCAAGTCGAGAAGCATTGCACTATCATAGTCCTTTGTTCCAACTTCAATGAAAATTCCGTATAAATTTATGTTATCTGATTTTATACAGCAATTTTATAATCTAATCATGTTCTTCTTCATCTGCATTGTTGTACTCTGGCAGTGTGGTCGTGAACGTCGGTTAAGGGTTGGCACCATGCAAGGTCCGTCGCTAATCTTTTCGGTTGCCTTTTTGGTACACTTCAATAAGTTCAAGTTATTTAATTTACTAACGCTAGACACTTATAGCCTAACACTAGGTTTCCCCGTATTTTAGTGCCATGGACAACATACAAAAACGAGGACACACACGCCTAGACTGAGCAGAAATTTAAACTCATCAATCAAATTTCTGCCTCGCTGAGCATCAAACCCAGGACCCTCGAAAAGAGGTCAGGCACGGCAATTACTGCAGTACGTGGATCGTCAGTTTACTTATTTGTATTAATGTTTGCCTTTACAAATATAACATTAGCTGAACCAGCAGACGTTGTTTTGCAATAATATAACCTAACAGACCCGGCCACGTGTTACAGTTTACATACTCAATTTTGTCAATTAATTATCTTACACCGCCATCTGTTAGAATCTTATGGAACTAATTATTTTTTAGATATTGGAGAAATAATTTGCAATAAAAAAATATTACGACTATAAATTCAGATTTAAGCTATCCTATTTATTAATTTGCATCAAACTGGAAACGGAGTACTAAATTTGATTAAAATCGGTTAAGTAGTATAGGAGTCCATAGCGGACAAACACCGTTACACGTACTTTATATATATTAAGAAGATTAACCTTGCTTGATTATGAAGCGTTCTTATATGATACAGATATATATTTTTCCATACAAAAAATATCTATACTGTTTTAGTGTATCTAGATATGCTTAACTACTCTATGCAAATTGCAAACCATAAATCCACAGAATATTAATTGCAGCTGTCAAAACGTCAATATGGCTGATGCTGCGTTAGCACGTCGTGAAGCACGAAGGAAAAGAATATTAGAAAATTCTCATAATCGATTGCAACTCATTTCAAACATAACCAACGATGAATGCTGCAAGGGTAATTTATGGAATATGATAACTTCGATGGTACGTCATTTATAAATCGTGACTAAAACAAATGTTTCTTACAGAATCACCAGTCCAAAATGTCAGAACTTATATTCCTGAACAAAACAATGAGATTCCAGTTACAGCAATTGAAAACACAGCAGTCCGAGGTACTATTTATAACGGCGTGACGAATAATGAACCTGTACCATACGAGCCTGCCTCAGATAATAATCTCCAAGAGGTTTTCTTTGGTGATCAAGAGTTAACCAATGAATCGACAGCTTTCGCATTTCCAAAGGCCGAACCGCCAGTGGCATCATTTTTTGAAAAATTTACCAGTTACAAGTATGACTTGGTTTTGTTAACATTATTGATGCATTTATTCTACAGTTTTTCCATAACGACGATTGAAGAATACTTTTTTTTGCCGCTCATAATTTATACCATAACAAAAATTTTCTTCTTCCCAAAACAGGAGAATTTTAAATATGCTAACATATTACTATTATTAAATGGTATTAATCCACAACAGACCCACAAATTAATTTCTATTTTACATTGGGGAAGTTTAGTGTTACAAGATGTGTGCATTTATTTATTCACCACAATTTGCATTCAATCACTATATATTGTTATAAATAGTATTTTTTCTTAGGGTTTATTTAAAAACAGGTTTGCAAACCACACTGCCATCTACATAAACAATAGTTGATGGTTGCAGACCTATGTTACTTCAATTTTACAAAATGCTTAATTTCTAATACTGCAGATGTCACAATGAGACTTCAAAATTACAACCAGATTGTAGTAGGGGAGCCCAAGCAGGTATTTTGGGACTTATGGGAGCTCAGTAGAATATACTGGTAGAAAGTTGTACTATTATGAACCAACAACTGTAAACATTCAGTATAGTGGGGAGTATGTAGGGCAGCCAATCAGATTAGTAAAAAAATGAGTCCGTAAAGTAACTTGAACTTGTCAGATTAAGAAAAGGTAAGTTTATTATATCTAGATAAGTGTACATTCCAATATTTCAACATTTTTAGTTTAACATGACAAAATGAATGAGTGACTATGTTGCAATATAGAGTCATGTGGACATATTCAAGTGTAGTTGAATTTTACTTCATTTTAATGGAAATTATGTAAGGATCACAAAAATATCCTGACGATTTTCGCAAGTCAAAACAACTAAATTTATCAATGTAGTGTTTTTATTTTTTCTATTTAGCATTTAGCATTCACAATATGGTTTCAACTATGCTCGAGTAATAACTTATTTAGCATCTTAGGCTACCCTACTACTAAAAAGTGTTAACCTAAGTCTTTAATATAATTCTAGCTCATTTTTTAAGTCTCTTTAATTTATTTCAAGCAATATAAAAGTTCTGCATTGTTAGAATTTAAGCAACAAAAGCTTATAAGTAATGAGTGCAATGTATAATGACTGAAGTTTCTATAATTAGCAGGCTAGGGGTAATAAAATTGGGAATGTATTTATAGTTTTGATCGCTTGTGCCTTTATAAGTGATGAAATGTGACAAATGTGCGTTTTAGTCACATATTGCCATTTTAGTTTAAATTGTTAAGTTGTAAATAGTAAAGGATTTTAATGATGTTGAAATAGCCAAATTAGTTACTGTACACATTGATAACTATATCTGGAGGATTTTATACCATAACTTAGACATACAAGTAAGTTAGTTTAATTGAATAGAGAAGTTTTTGATGTATTGCTTTCAATGGATTGTAATTAGTATACTTCTCATTTAACTCAAGTAAACTGTGAACCATAGACACAAAGATTTATAATGTACTTGATAGCATCATTTTTCTTCATTCATTATTTCCCATATTATGTGCTTGCACATTAAATACTACAATGAATTGAATTGTACAAAAAACATTGAACAGATAATATCAGCCCACTTCAAATGAAATGTATTTCTATCCTTGTTTAAATCATGGCAGTTTGTGACTGAAAATTGTAATCAAATGCCACAAAACATTGCTTTTCCTTGTAAATCAAAAAGCTTTTTTGCTAACCTAACCATTTCTGCCAATGATGAAGGCATTACAATATACATAGTTTGTCATCTAACATAGGTTACGGAATACAACAGTGAATTAAGCTGGTAAAACTACCAAAGACATAGGTCTCTCTCTATTGTAGATGTTTTTGTTGAATTTTAGTGTAAAATAAAGCAATAATTATATTTATAGGTGGCTGTAATTTGCTTATTTATATTTTTATTACTTATTTATTAATCATCATGATAAAGTAATACCTTTTTACATATACTTTATATTAAAATGATCCATTTAGATCAGCTTAATTCCTGATGTTAAAAATAGTTTCAATAAATAAACAAAAAGATTTATTTTAATTATATTTTGTAACACTCTTTTGAAATAAAATAATTCTAATGTTTCTTTATTGTTTTCCTTTTCCAAGTTCACCAGCTGTAATCAAACAAAGCAAATACAATTTTAACATGTATGTATGTATTTGTAACATAAAGTGGTTGCACCAAATGAGTCTAGAATACAGTGGTATTATATATTTTATATCAGAATACATAAGTAGTAAAATAATTCTAATAAATATAGACATGTGCGGCAATAATATGTGGAGTATAATTTGCAAAAGAATAGATGATATAGTAACATGAAGTTCGGTTTATAAGGACAAATAAGTATTGAAATTCTTACAATGATATTATTTTATACTACAAGATGTGCATTGCTTGACTGTTTTTAAATTTTACATTACTACTTACCTACTAGAAAACAAATAATGTGTGGGTCTAGGATAATGAAAATGAACAAATAAAAAGGCATATGTCAAGTTTTTTTAATTATCACAAAAATTATTGAACTCATTGTGAAATAATAACTAACAATAAAATGAAATATAACTAAAGAATCTAGAATTTAAAGAAACCTTTAATACTACTCATGATACTCTTACTTTTCTTTTTTTCTTCACTGAGTGGCATACATTTGTCACCTTCATTTTCACTCCTTTCCTTTTTGATTTCACCCGTACTCTGACGATCTTCTGACTCTGTGTTGATTAAAGTCTTAACACTATTTGGATCTATCTTATTTTCTATTTTCTCAGTCTGTTGCAGGTTGGAACTACCTAATTGTATATTTTGCACTTTAGGAGCCTCTTCCAGTATAGAGGACAAGTTACTGCTGTCAGTTGATTCGTCAGAGCACCCGAATTCCTATTGGGTTTTAACAGTTTTCTGCCTTGGAGGTCTTTGGCGCACTAAATCTAAACGTCCCATGGAGATCATTTTTAGTTCCCACGTTTGGATATCTTTCCTGAAATTTGAAAATATGTACATAATAATATGACGAAGTTTGGGTTCGAGTTGATCTAGCTTGGAAAATAAGCTACTCCTATTATGGATACCAATGAGTAGGCGCTATAACAAATTGAATTTTTATATACCTAACAATTTCTGAAGTAGCATAATATCGCTAAACATTTGCAAACATACTAGTTAGGTGTCAATACACAAATCATTGAATCATAAACCTGACTTTTATGTTACTAGTCAAAGTGAACTTACTTATATTTACTCATAAGATCCTGAGCTTGTTTATCAAACTTGCTCCTTTCACTGTCTGACAACTTTAACCAATCTGCTTTTATTTTCTCTTGAATCTCCTTTATATTATTGCCGTGTACCAAATCTTTTCTGCTCTGAGCATACAAGAAATATGACGACATTGGCCTTTTAGGCTTCCCCATTTCTTTGAGTTCCTAAAAAAATAAATTGTATCTCGTTATAAGGCACGCTTCCGAAACGGTGGTAGATGCAGAATATTTGACATTTGTGTATTCATAAATACCTACATAATAATAATAATAATAACGCCACACACTTATAGCCCCAAACTAGGATACCTCGTGTCGTGAATGTTATGGACAACACAGAGACAATTACAAACACACCCAGACTGAGAACAGAAATTTAAACTCATCATTTAAATTTTGGTCTGGCTGGGAATCGAACCCAGAGCCCTTTAAACAGCGGTCCGGCGTGGTGACCATTCACGGGGGTCGTCAAATATGTGTTTCATAAAATAAATGTATTGAGTTTCAGTTTGAAATAAATCTATAAACAATTGACTAATAAAATAAGTGACATGATAAATATTTTTGATTCCATTTTATCAGATTTTATTAACTTCTTGTTGTTCTAATCCCTGTACCTAAATCAATTTTTAAAAGTACTTAGTTCCTTTAAACTATGTACTGAAACACGAGTCTCACAGCTGAAGTAATCAATTGTACTAATAGGAATGATGTATATTTATACTGATGATTTTAAGATTTTTTGTATTGTGTTCTAAGTGTTAAGGGTATATAGAGATTATACAAACAGCTTTTAATTTCCGCTTCTCTTTAGAAGCAGTCATTTCTTCTTTCAGTTTTTTGATGTCTTCTTTTTGTTGTGGTGTAAGAGAAGCTTCATATATAGCCTTGATTTTCTTGTAATCTTCCAGATCTTTCTCATATTCCTTTGCCATTTGTAGTTTTGTCTGAAACATTTAAAAAAGGCAATTTTGTAAAGCATTATTAACTTACTTGAATGTCCAAACTGAGGTCTTGATAATTAGATTAGCATGACAAATATAGTATATATATAGTAGCTTGTATTTGTTTGCCATTGATTGAATGCATGTTTTGATATTGTGAAGAGATAGCATCATGAATGCCATCTCGTTCATAGAGATTGACCACAACAGACTGTAAATATTATATTATACTCTGCTGTTGTTCTTAGCAACTAAGTGATACGTTGTTAACTTCAGTGGAAATATCTGTAAGAATTATTTTATAATTTTATTAAATAAATTTGTTTTCGTACTCAATCATCTAGCTCCTAAATTTTACTTCTTAATAGATATAATTATACATTTCATTTTAATACGATACATCTGTTTTATTGTGATCTTGATATACTTTTTCCACCTCTACATACAACACTTTTGTGATACCCTTCTTGTACAAGATGTACACTGGTAGCGGAAATCATTGTCATATGATTTGAATTCAATTGCTACTAATTATTACAAAAAATCCACGACTTAAACATAAGGGCCAGCTAAATTGGTTGAAACAAATATATTTTGTATTTTAAATTGATATTGTAATAATTGTCCCATTTTTGTAACATTTCTCATCAATGCTCAGCTCATATTAGTCGCAGTGTTAAGTTATATCACCTATAGTCTTCCTCGGTAACTGTACTATGCAACACAAATAGAATTTTTCAATTCGAATCAGTACTTCTTGAGATTAGTCCGTTCAATCAATCAAACTTTTTAGCTTTATATTATTAGTATCGAAGTATCAATAAAGAAAAGGGACTGGTAGTATTAGAGCATTATGCAGAGTTTAGAACTTAACAACTAGTGTGTAAAGATTATTCCTAATAAACATACCTCATTATCTAACTGTTGCCAATGTTTAGAGCTCCAAGCTATTGCTTCCTTAGATGTAATACCTGGATTTTTAGCAAGTAATGCTGGCCTCATCTGAGTCATAAACTTAAAAAAAGGGGTCAATGGCCTTTTAGGTTTTTCGATACCTAATTTATCTTCTGCAGATTTCTTAGTGTATCCAGAATATTGTGTTTGAATGGGAATTAACCGGTTCGCTCTGTGAAAGGTAAGTGTAATATTATGTATATTTTGAACATAAAATCTTAGTATTATTCAGAATTATTAGACTAAGTATAACTCTTTTAACTCTCCCATTTAAAATGTGTAACAACAATAAAACACCTATAAACATAACCTAAAACTTACTTTCCCTGTAGAACATTCCTAAAGCCGCCTATGTAATAATTACTGGAACGAAATACTTGCATTACAGATGCCATTATGCAATAAATACAAAATTAATCAATTCACCATAAAAATGCTAGAAAAATGCCTCCAGGTCTAAATATAAAGTCTTTTCTCAGTAGAATCGCGCCATAGACACCACAGAATACTTATACTATGTAGAGTATGTAGTTTACTTCATCCCTCAGATAATGTCAAAAAGTTATAGTTTAATAATCTGTGAAATGTCGTCACAGAGTTTTATATAAGAACAAAACTGAACAAATCGTAGACGGGACAGATTTCTTTTTATTTCACCTTTCGGTAACTATTAAACTCCAGGGTCCAATAACAATAATAAAAATAATAACAAGTTTTAAGACTAACGTTTTTTTGTTTTACTTTGCATTGATGTTTGTCATTATCATCCATGTTATTTTCAAAACTCTTAGTTAACATTTAAAAATAATATATTTTTAATAATAATTTTCATTAGTATTATAAGTCACAAATCAATAGTATAAAGTATGATTATTTAGTATTGCTATTTATTTTTAATGCATTATTGTTGTCTGCCTATCGAAATAAGCTTGGATATAGATTGTAAAAGATGCTGTGGCGTTTCTAAAACGTACCTAGTGTAGCAACACCGCACGCAGGTGGAAATAGGACAACACTAGATGGTAGTGGGGCAACACTAGCGGGGAGTC
>DWJN01000182.1:0-28955 GCA_018248895.1 Carystus phorcus
AAGTCAAGAGTGAATAGGCTTCTACTAAGTTAATGCGCTTTACCATCCAAAACTACTTTACCACTTACCATCAGGCGAGATTGTAGTCAAGCATTGACTAGTTGACAATAACAAAAAAAAAACAAACATTTTTTCACAAAAATTAACGATATTTGAAATACGTAACACAAGCTTCTTCTCGAAGCAAATGTTAATAAACTTTTAATTCGCACGTCACTTTGAAAAATTGGTGAACGTAGCTTCGAAATGAGTTCCCTCGAGGTTCAAATAACGATAATTATCGGTATATCGCCGCTGTCAATAGAACATAACATAATACGTACATGCTTTTAGTGTCTGAATTAGAATAATAAATAGACGAATGCCATTGTTATAATAACATCTTTATGCAATTTATATCAAACACTAACCACCAGTATCTGAAAGACTTATCAAAATATTGTAAAACTAACAGGCATGTTAAGTTAGAAACTCTGTTAAATCAGTTCCAGTATCTGAAACGTCGATTAGAGAATATTACATCGTAAAACAGAATTTCATTGGACAAATGGTTCCGAGTAAAATTTTACAGCTCTGTTTAACTGATCAATTGTTCAAATCAAAAGATAATTGATGTTTGACAATAGCTTTCCCAGTTTATTAGTTAATTATTCGTTGATCAGCCATTCAAAAAACGGCGGTTAGTTGACAGAATTAACGATTCCTTACATTACAGATAAGTGGTTTCTCATAAACTGCATCTCACGATTGATTCAAATCGATTAGTTCTAACACAAGACTAAAAGTGTTAAGGCGGAGTATTTAAATAACTAATTACTTTACGAACGATAGATTGTTAAGTATGCATTAACTATAAATAGTTCACGCTTCAACATCGCTTTACAAACAAGTATCATATAAATACATGTGTGAAGTGTGATACAGTTATGAAGTATGAATGGTTAAGCTATGAAACGACAGATGGCGTGAAGGTCACCCATCTGGTTGTGGGCGACACTGATTGCTGTTCACACGACCGTCGCTTAATAGCCTTCTTTTTGTTTAGTTTTATTATACAACAGTTTATAAACGTATGTAATATCGGATTCCATTCGGTATTCAGCGATCTGGTTTTTAGCGCTTTGATAGAGCTAGTTTTAGCGCTTTTAGCGTTTTGTGTTGATTTTTTTTTTACATCAAGTCGATATCGAGTACAAGGGAAGTTCTTAAGCTATCCAGCGATGCTGTCGCTTGAATTGGAATACCTTGGCTACATCGATGTTTCTGGATATTTGCAAAGTGGGAGAATCCAAGAGGAGAGTTAATAGGCGTTCACTAAGCACGTCCGCCATCTTGACTTCATCGACACTTTCCGTCAGGTGGGGTTGATGTCAAGTATTTTTTTTTTTAAGTATTTTTTTTATGCTGTACGCAGTCAAACGAGCAGACAGGTCACCTGATGGTAAGATCACCGTCGCCCATGGATATTAGCAACAACGAGGATGTCACCAACTCGTCGCCGGCTAAGGAAGCGATAGACCCCCATCTTAAAGGACCCTATGTCATAGCACTTTACTTGTTTAATAAGAAACTAGCGACCCGTCCCGGCTTTGCACGGGTGCATGCTGATACTCAATACACTACAGAAAAACTGTGAAAGTATTATACATATAAACCTTCCTCTTCAATCACTCTATCTATTAAAAAAACCGCATAAAAATCCGTTGCGTAGTTTTAAATATCTAATCATACATAGGGATATAGGGACAGAGAACGCGACTTTGTTTTATACTATGTAGGTAATAAAACAATCACTTGAATATGTCTGATATTTACGTCTTTAACCAAGCAGTTTCCATATTTATAAATTCATCGGCCGTCAACCAGTTAGCGGTCACAATGTCACCAGCCTCGCTTCAGTTACAAGTATTAATGGGCTATGAACGTGACCGACACTCTATTAGAGGATTCTAATGAGTTGCGCTTCCTTTGTCTTTTGTTACTTTGCTTTGTCGTGTCGAGAAGAAAGAGTTTTCCGTTTTCTGAACATCCTCTATGGCTGGTTTTTAAAACTTATCTATTCCTTGTAAGATTAGAGACCAGAAGATAGTTGTGATTGTTCTTTTACATTTAATAAAGCGCTATTATTTGTAATATATGATTCCTTTATCGAAATAAAGATAAGTGATTAAGATTGTTTAACTTTACAATTTAAATTTAAAAAATACACATAGTAAATAATTTATGTCATACATTAGTTTAAGGCATTAACTATAATAAATAAATTAAAAAAACGCTACACACTCATATACGGAAACCGGAGGTTAGACTCGTTAAGTGAGCTGTGAGTCCGTAAGACGAAATAAATAATTTGACTTTGATTTTGACTTTGAATTTAAACTGCATTAGATTGGATGGAGCATTTAACACCTCGCATGACTACGGTCAGAATTATTAAGCTTAAATACCGTTAACATAGCATGTGTTCCCAGCACGCAATTTACTCAGTAATAGAATATTCGTAGAAGCAAGCCATACGCATCACATTTATAATGAGCTTACGGCTATGGTTGGAATGGAATCCATAATTTATTGATTGCTGTTACAGTTTCCAGCTGTGACAATCTTGGATCTTTTAGCAATCCGCAAACTTCTAGGAGCTGCCATTGAACTGTATTATACCAATCGCCTTATAGTTGCAGTTGGTTCTATAAGATGCCAGCTAGGGCTCGATTCTTCAGGGCAAATTAATCGGCTTGTTACCGACTGAAAATATATTTTAGGTGCAAATAAAGAAGAGTGTTTTTGAAGAAGTGTTTTTATTATAACAGGGACCAGACGCAATAACCTTTTCCGTTATTGAGCAGAACTTACCTAGAACATAGCAGGCTTGTTTGAACTCAAGATCTTACACCCCAAAGAAACTACGTATACTTTTTCCAAAACCATGTTTCCGTAACAAGTAATAATCATAAAATTAAATGATAACGAAACAATGTGAAAGTTTATGGACGTCGAAGTACTAAGCGTAACTCCGGGCGTAATGAATGCGAGTTGATGTCTCCATACAATGAGACAGATGGCAGACATTAATTAAACAGAATAATTATGAGGGGACCGGAGTGCATCTTTGTTCGTCCGACCTTAACTGTGTTCTGCTCTTAAATTTGTCGTTACGCTGATACGTATTACAGCCCAGAAAAGAATCAAGGAATGATTTTTAAAGGTTTTACGAAACATAAAAATAAGATAATAGGAGAAAATAACATAATGATTTCACTGTAGACGCAGAAATAAATATAAGAGAAAGGACGATAAAAAAGTGTTTTCGATTTTGACTTTGTCAAAGCGAAATTATGAAGTGAAAAAAGTTGGAGGCAGTGCTTATGAAGAAGCAATTGTGGACAAATTAAGTGCATACTGTATAGTACAGTGTTTAGAATGACTAAAATTGTGTGGGTCACGTTCTAAACAACTTGGCAAGCACTACTTGGAAGCTATATTTCAATATGGAAATAATTTTAATTACAAGTACTCGCGTATAAATCGTAGATACGTAACATTCGCTTCGTAACGAAACATGCTGAAGAAACGAATTTAGATGAAACATTCCTGAAGGAATAATTTAAAATAACGTGTACAAGAATGCTATAGTTTGTTTTATTAAAGAAAATATTCTAACATTCAAATCTAACGATGATTACAAAGACAGCAATGAAATGTCAGTAATGTTAAGTGTTAAATTTCAGAGTGTTATTTTAAAATAAAGTATTGATTCAGGTGTAGTGTTAACATCAGTATTATTGTGCGGACACATTCCAAGGAACGTCACCATAAGTTCTTCAGATTCAGAGGTTGTCCTTTACGCACAGACTCGTAAGACACAAAGAGAAATATTTTGAGTTAATAATCAAGTAACTGTGCTGTAAATGTGCAATGCAAGAATCAGACGCTTAATTTTCTCATCTTATCCAGTTTAGTGCTGAATACCTCGAACGAGATAATCCAGCAAACATCGCTACATTAATTGTGTAGTTAAGCTTCAACAGAATTCGGAGTCATAGATATTAGGTGTCGTGTGTTGTGCTATATTTGCGTTGTACTAGACGGAATAATTAAATGAAGACAGCTGTAAAGTACGTTTTAAATACATTTACTGCTTGATAACTTCTTACTGTTTAGATAAACTTGGATATATCATTTTACTAATTACTTACTTATACAGGCTTATACATTGGGTTGTCAACTAAGTCATTGCCGATTTTAAATAAGAAGAAAAATTTAGATGTTTTTGTTGAAAAATATAACTTTATTCAAGTAGATATTGCCTGTTCTTGTGGATGACCTTTACCCATCGATCTGGCAATGTCAAAATCCCCGTTCGTAAAATATATGATCTTAGCTATTAAAAGTATAGGTTAGATGCTCTGACCACGTTAACAAAACAAAAGAAAGTGTAGAATGAATCTATCAATAAAAGCGGCAATCACTTCGTAACCTATTATATGGTAATATGTACCTACCTACTTTTTTCGTCTCTTTTCTTTCTTGGCCGGCAACGTATCAGTAACCACTTACCATCATAATGTACCATCCATTGGTTAAATCTATGTTGTGTTATATTTAGTATGAATTAAAATCAGACTAAAGATTTTTTGCTTCACCGAAATGAGATTGACCCTCGGATAAAATGTTTGTTTAATCTCATAAAAAACAGGTGGGAAATTTTAAGCCTACGGGTAAAGGGTTCTATAAACGCTTTTAAAATTCTTTTAATCCTTCACATAGTACGACTTAAATTTTGTGAGTTGGCCTAAAATAAAAAAGGTGCTCTATTAAATCGAACACAGATACATAAGGAACATTGAATACACAGAAATATAAAGTAAAACTGAAAAACAAAATAAGATATCATTAGGTTAGTGCAATTTATTATAATTTCATGTTTAAACTGTACTTATGCATTAGAATATAAACCGTAAAAAAAAAAAAACAAATTTTATAATTGTCAATCTATATCATTTAACCAAAATAGAATAAGTAAGTAATAGAATTAAAATTCCGCCATTTTCAAGATTTTCGGATATGGAGTCAGAATGTTTGAGTTAAATTAACTTTAATTGGCCACCTGCAAAAAAGTTAAAAAAAAAAACTACTCCACTGTGACCGAAGCCCTACGATGTCGTTTCGGTATGCCATCGACAAATGCAATGACATATGGGTTTATTTTTTACAAGTATACTGACTAACCTGCTCCTGAATCTTAATACTCGGAACATAAAGGTTATATTTGGTTACGACACGGAATTTTACTAAATGTCACATTGTGCGTATTGTGTGAACCTTATCACCTGCAATTGAAGTTTAATTTCGTTTGCGGACGCAATGAACTACGTTGGTTGTTCCTATCTGAGGTATTCAGGAAATTCCAGCGGGTGACCGTTCGAAATTCAATTTTTTAGTGTTTTCTTTTTTGCGTAGACTTCAACTTGTCTATGTTTGGACATTTGGAGCCAGCATGTAATTTTTTTAGCTTTTTGTTGATTAATGAGGTATTTTTGCTCTTATTTCTACATACTGTGACAGATCCAATATCAAACAATAACTCATCTGATGATATTTACTTACGTATTGTTTATGGTTAAAATACTTATTAAAAATATTTGTGTTATTAATAAAATATTTGTTACTTAATTGTCTGTCGACCGCGCCTGCGCCGTTGCGAAAAGTTGTATTACCTGAAAAATAAAAAAAAAACTGATTAAGTTTACGTGTTACCAAGAAAGAAATGATAACAAAAAAGTAAATAAAAATAATTAACAAGTAATACAAAATAAAATGTAATATATAAAAAAACATATATTATAAGAATCCAAAAAATTCAATAAAAAGATATTAAGCATCATGAAAAGTAAATATGAAAAAAAACACCAGTAAATAAATATTTCTGTAATTTATTTGTATTAAATAAATGTAAAATATTAAATAACTATTATCAGCAATTAAATTTAGAAAAAAAGTGTAGTTAAAAAAATAATATAAAAAAGTTATGACAGCGGTGGGATTCGAACCCACGCCCTTTCGGACTGGTGCCTAAAACCAGCGCCTTAGACCACTCGGCCACGCTGCCTACATACAACTACAGCGAAATTACACACCATTTTCCTTTGTATATAATATTAAAAAAAATAACATGATTTTGGCGTGACAACATCTTATAATTCGATGGAGCCGACTGCATGCACCAAAAAATATGACTCATGCGGCGTTACCTCGCTCTGAGGTTTTCCATTTAAGGCTTGAAGTGCAAAAAAATCTATGTACATTGTAAAAAAAAATTACATACTTAATTGTATTTATACGTACAATTAAATGTAACTTGATTAATTCCATGGTGATTTTCATTTACCTCCTTCCCTATATCGATACAAAATATCTATAAAACAAATAAAATTAAAATTTTCTTTTGAAAAATGCCACCATTCCATCAGTATTTTCTTATGACGTTGTCATGTTCAACTATCGTCAGTAAACCGACTTTAAAGACAACCGATTTTATTTTCACAATATACATATATGATGCGTGATTGGTCACAATCATATAATTAGGTCGAAATATAGAAATACTAAATTTTAAATATTAGAGTTAATATTTTGTACATATTTCTACGAACTGTAATAATAATTATTAGATTTCCACGGCTGTGTGAATTGTTGCTTTGGTTTTTCTAATTTTTATATTTTGTTTAATGTCAGTAACCTTCATTTTCATTGCGCGCTTTAAATTTCTTTACACAAGTCAGCGCCCGCCACGTGGATAACTCAATTATAAATCAGTGAAGAATTATATAATTAATTTAAAAAATATATAATTCTTCTGTTCGTGTGTACACTGAACTGAAGGGTTGGATCAACTTTGATCATAGAATTTTGTTTTTTTAAGTGAATTTGCGTATGGTTTACATTCACAATTAGATCCAATACTTATTTTTTTCTGCCAAACATCCCTCGAATCCGCTAGTATACATATAAAGATAGATGCAGTTCGAATGCAAATCAAAACAGTTTTAACCTGCGCCCTGACTAATACAGCTGCAGAAATTAAGCTGTTAAATTAAATCAGAGTCAAAGCAGCAGTGAAAGCGACGCAATTCAATAGTTCCAACCTACGGGCGAGAGTAACCAAGTTAGAATTACAACGAGCTGTTATTACCACCACATGCCCACGGTGCGGCAACCAGGTGGGCGTTTAGCACGGAGTTATTATCCGTTATAAATCCACAATGATTGCGGGGTCGCCCCGATAAGTGGGAATTACTGGCGATTGGAGCGAATGAGCTTCGTTACCGCTCGGTACTCCTTAAACAACTCGTGGTAATGTACTCGCGGACATGGAATTATGTTGGAATTAATAACTGTTAACGACACTATTCGAAATTTAAATGTAAGTTGAATAGAAGACGTTCTCCTACGGCAATAATCCTGCATAATGATTGCGCCACAGCGCCGAAAATTAATTTTTTTTTTAGTTTTTGTATTAAAATTGAAATGATTTATAAATCTAATTGTCGATCAATTTATGAAGCCATATAAAGGCTAATATTATTGGGCAATCCATTTTTTTATAATAACAAAATGAGATCGGAACGAAGGGCTTAAAGCGTTTCTGTAACTTTAACTTTGTCGATCATCCTCGATTCTTAACACTTAACCTTGCTTATAATATTTTACAAATACAAGATACTTCTTCTTTCTAATATTCTTTAAAGAATGATCAGGGCTAAGGTGGGTAATACCCTAGTATTTAGATTAACTTAGTCAATTATCAATTATTAAGTATTAATTTAGTCAAAACCTATACAGTTCCGCGGTTATAAAATAGCCTGAACGTTTTATGACTATTGGGATATGAAGAGTTTGTAGCGTAAATGTTTTCGATTTTAAGCGAAATTTTAAAAAAAGAATGTAATAAAACATGTGTTTATTTATATACAAATAGCTCACGGTAGAAGTGAAACTTCAGAAAAATATCCTACGTTAGACCTGTTTGTGTTTTTTTTTTATCATTTTTTAGAGAGGGCTTAACAAACAATATAATGGGTAAAGTATGCTATCTCTTTCTTTCGTGCTATATGTTTATAAGTTAGTATCTGTGATGCATCTTCGTTTCATTGAGATTTAAATCACAACGATTGTAAAGAAGTTTTACTTCAAAAACTGAGTATTCAGTAAAGTTTTATTTGTCTTTTTTCATTGGGAATGCTAAGTAGTTTCTAGTATTAACTAATAAGTTTTCCCGAGCCCTACGATAATTTGTGATAAATTTAGTTAACACCAATATCCTAGACGGTTTTCTGATTGAGGTGTTGGAAAATTCTATCGTTTATTATTAATTTGGAGTGTAAACCACAACCAAGCTTTGACTTGAAGATTAGGTTTAATACACTCTGAAATAGAGTTCATAATCACAACTGTTAGTAACTTGGCAGCACTTAAAATTTTTAGGATCTTCCTCTTCGATTTGGGTGAAACATACGAAGCATATGTATTTAATACTTAGATTAACAATTCCTGAGCAGCATAGAAATAACCGTACTTTTTTCTCTCTTTTGTATTATCCGGTGTTGCAGCATCGAAATAACCGTATGTACGAAGTGTACGATGTGTTCCCTGTTCTTTTTTACCCGGCATCCCATCGGTGCTGCCTCTCATGTTCCTTATGTTGATTCGCGACGTTGATCACTTGACATCAGGTGACTCGTCTTTACGCAGTATCGAAATAACCGTATATACTATTTTCTTCTTCTCTTCTCTTTTTTTCCCGGTATCACATCGGTGCTGCTTCTGCTGTTACTTTTGATTCGCGACGTTGATCACTTAACATCAGGTGGCTCGTCTTAATATAACAATATCAGGACTTATCATCACTGTGAAGAGCCTGTGGGCTGCTAATAGCTTGTAGACTTAACTCCAACGTGTAGGATTTACTGCAATTAAAGTGACTCATAGAAATTATAAAGCCATAATTCATAAATACATACGAATGCCTTCCTACGCCGTCGTGTTTCGATGTGGTTGGATGTTTAATTTTATTATAGTTACAACTGAGTTCAATGCCTCGTTTTTGCAAGCATTTTTAACCGATTTCAAAAACAGGAGATTTCCAATTCCACTTTATTTTTTTATGTGTTATTCCATAACTTTTGACTGGCTGTACCGACTTGGGTAATTCTTATAGAACTTGAAAGCTGTTGCGCTTGTCATATGGTCTCATTCAGTGATATCTGACGAGTAATTTCTTAGTTAGCCCTAATAATGCGCATTTACTTTCCCAATCAACCCATGTCAACCCAGATGGAACCCATAGTTTTCATGAATCAACAAATTCTTTTGCTATTCCGTTCTTAGTTGGAAACAAAATAATAATTCCAAGATATTTATTTAAAGCCTTATTAAATCTTCCAAGAATAACACTACTTCTAATATTTATACAAACTTTATGTCACGCAATTCCAGAATCTTGAACTGAACATTTGGTCAAAGGAATTATCGTTCCCTGAAGTTATCACAAAATAGCTCGCTCCGACAAAGGACGAATTGTGTCGAACATAATTTGTGGCCCCGCGTCTTATAGCAGTAAATCTTCGTTGTAAGCAGATTTACGACACTATAAACATGCAATATCATCAAACTGATTTAAGTGGGTAACTATATGAGAGAATAAAGACACAAGTTTAATGATTATCGACCCAAATAATATGTTATGGTCTATCAATCAAAGTGTATAATAACTTTTGAGTTTCTATAAATTATTGTGACTCGTAGCACGGCACCAACTATAAACAGTAACTTGAGTTTTATAAAATTGTGATGTTTATTTCAAAGGAAAAATATTTGGTTAATAATATCAGATTTTATGCGAAAATTCAGTGTTATTGAGTAAGTATTAGTCTATTTTGTAACAATCCGCGACCAAAATTTTTTATTCTCCCTGCCATAAAGGAAACAAGAAATAACAATATAACGAAAATCATCCGGGTAAGTAAACTTAAGGGATATTTGTCCAAAATGTGTCCAAATACAAAGCATTTTTCCTGTTGTCAAAGTCTAAAAAAGTATCAGAAAATAAATTATATCACGAAAAGTGAATTTTACCTACAGTTCAACCGTTTTTTAAACTGTATATACAAATGTATTATTGTTTGTTTTAACGAGGTTAAAATCATGCGAAATGGACAACAGCCGATTCCTTACTGACATTTTGTCGGGTAGAAAAATAACCCCAGTAATTTGAACAGGGATACGAATTAGTCTTGAAACAGCAGGGGTGAATTTTTGTGGGTCGCTTTGTTGGCGATCGTAAAAAACACGCCACCACCCGCCGTGTCCGGGGTCAGCTAATGCAACGAATGCTTGGGGCTTAAGCTTTCGCGTAATGGCACCCCACTGCAGATAATATTTCCTAATGGTTCTATTTCATTACGATACCTGGGAAATTTCTGCCAATGATATGAATAAAATAGTGTACCAAATCAAAAATATTTTGCTATTTTTTGTACGCGACAAAGTGGATATTGTAATAGGTCTGCTTTTACTATGTAAGTAATAGGTACTAAGACAAACATGAAATTTTAATCTAATCAAAATTCCATATTTTTTTTAAATATTTGTAACTAGGTTACTTGGCGAACTTCTTTTCGCCTAAGAGTTAATGAATGATAAACATAATTAACTTAACTTAACCTTGTTTTAATGATTTTTTTATTGACGAGTACCATATTTTAATGCTTACTATTACTTATTATTCATTTTCAATTACATTACCTTTCTTTAAGCCATAAATTATAACTAAATTGAGTACTATTATTTTCTTTTTATATAAATCATTGACAAATGAGCAATTCATGGTCATTTATGTATATCCTTGGACATGAGCAACACCAAATCCATCACTGCTTTCCTGGCCTAGATTGTTTTTTAATAAATTACATTTGATTATATTACATTTACAACACATGTTAAAACACGTAAAACAACACATTTACCAAAAATTCGGAAAATTTTTAACAAACATTGTATGATATTTTTTGTCATATAACAAAAATACACCCTAATCCCAAAACATCCCTTGAATTGGTCATTCGAAAAAGAGACAGCAATCAGAATGCGTAACGTGCATGAAATGAAATCGCGACGAGGACCAAAACAAAATATTTCGTCATCAACACAAAACAGCTCAAAACGAAAACAGTCGTGCGAATTCAGGAACAGTTTTTAATTTTCGTGTAGAACTTTTTTCTTTCAGAAAGTCCCCGTCAAAGCTGTTTAAAAGGTATGGTGAATTTAACTTACATTGAAATTACAAGTCCACTCGACTTTGCGAAAATTTCCCGTTTAACAAAATGCGCGTGCAAGTGACGTTTATCAGAACTTGAAAATACTTAGAATCCCGCGTCAACTTGTTATACGAAGTAGTTACGAAGCGTATAGATTTCGGGTACATTAACATTGTTTTCGTATTTAACTTACCTCGCTATCTGTGTCGATTGTAAATTGGACCCAAATGCGAGTAGTGTAAGGTGCGTTTTTGGACGGAAACACGTGATAAAGGCAGGGGCATAAGTGTGATTAAAATAATGCTCGGATTTGGGTGCGGCATTCATAATGGGACTCCACGCCCCACGTATGTCCGTCCCGGGTTTTCCTCCGCGGTAATTACCGTGAGCTTCTAAAAGAGCATTTTTAATCACTTTTGCAGTCACTTTGACCTTTTTCGTTGTAATGGAAACTCTTTAATTTATATTTACTTGCAGTTTATTCGAATTAGGTCTTAGATCACAGTTTTCTTTGTTACAAATTTTGATTGTTAATGTTGATACGAACTGCACAATTTGAAATGAAATGTGTTTAAACGAACTTCAATAATATGAACCTTCAGAAAAATCTTTAACTATTGTAATATCGACAACATATTGCTTGCTTTCATTAAATTAACTGTTTTGTTATACTTATAGGGTAAGGCTTATATACGTCTCGTACAAGGAGAAATCATGAAAATAATTTACTAACGAATTGGATCACTTAAAATACCGTTTTAGGTTTAATTTTAGAATTATAATAGAACTGCTTAATTTATCATTATTATTAATGTTCTTTAATCTTTTATATTTGACATGTTGGTATTTATTATTTTTGTTTTATGTATGATTATTATAATTTGTAAAATAGTTAGGTATTCTATTAGCGGTAATTTACGAGAGACGTGCTAATAGGTAAATAAATAAATAAATCTAACAAATTATTCTACAAAACTTGTGGGCATATATTATGTTCTCGATTTAAGCTCCTTTAAGATCCCATAAGGTTATCCCGATTGAATTCCGCATCATCGGGAAACACAAAACTGGTTAGACAAGTTACATCGATAACGATTTGCATCGCCGCAGCGATGATCGGTCACTGATCGTGACCCTCAATAATGTCAATAGGTTACAAACTGCTGAGTGAATGATGCTCCTAGTATCTTTACATTCAAAATGAACTTTATCACCATATCTTTAAGGTTTGTTTCAAATTATTCAAGTAACGGTGTTTACGAGTTATCACGCGGCTTGCAAACGACAGTTTGTAGTACCTAACTTTATGTGTTTTATTAACAAATCGTTGCTATTACAATGTAGTGTAACACAGTAATTTAAATCTAACGGCAATGGAAATAAGATTGTTAATGTTATACGCTTCTGTTCGTACTTTAAGCACAGTAAATTGTTATACAAGAGTTGTAAGTCATCAATTACACCCCACGTGCTTACAGTTAAATGTAATTGTTCACTTACACCCTTACAGAAGAGTTGAATAATTCTTCTTTAAAAGTTTAACATTTAGCTAGCTATTTTGTTGTTTATTGTTACTGTTTAAATCCGTAAATAATAAAATTTCTATGCTATGTTTTTCATATTATGAAATTAAATAAATCGATATGTTTGAAGCTTATATGTCAGGTGAGTTCCGAAAATACTTTTTGGAACGTAGTGTCTTACGTCAGGCTTGGAAAAGATAGGGATTTTGCTGCAGACCGAACTGAAACAAACGTGAGACTACAACCGTAAGAAAAATATTAACGGAAGTCCTATATATACACAAACGAATAGTGTATAATAGATTTTATTTAAGATTTTTTATTATGACGACCCGCATAGCGTAATGGTCACCACGCCAGACTGCCGTTCGAAGGGTCCTGGGTTCGATCCCCAGCGAGGAGGAAATTTAAATGATGAGTTTAAATTTCTGTTCTCGGTCTGGGTGTGCGTGTTATTGTCTCTGTATATTTTCCATGGGATCCACGACACGAGGTATCCTAGTGTGGGGCTATGAGTGTGTGGTGTTATTTATTATTATTTATTTCGAAAAATGGATCTTTTACTAGAAGATTCAATAACTTGATAATTCTCTGAACCGCAACCACATTTACGCCTTGATTACGATTCAAGCAACTGGAGTGAAATATCAGCGTACACGACAAACACAAGTCTTAAATAAAGAGAACTCCATAATGTCCACAAAATTAATGTCGAAACTTATGAAACGCAGTTACATATCAGTAGGAAACAATTTCCTTCTAAACTAAACAGCTACGGTCGCATAATGAATGGTTATTAGGTCGCCTTCCTAGTTATTTAGACTTCTACTAGCATTACTAACGATGTAACTCAACATAATAATGACAGTTATTCTGATAAGAACTCTAACAATTTAGTATATCCGTTCGTTACTCGCTATCTTTACAGTAGGTTACTGTATGCGTTTGTCACAAGACGTATCTCTGTCTTGATGTTATTTACACACGAAGTTGTTTTATTAAAGACAATTCCAAAGCTTCAATTATTTATTTGTCGATTTTTGGGTAATATTCGATTATTTTTAGTTATAATTATAACAACAATATATAGTACTACTAGTTGACCCAGCAGACTTTTTTCTGCAACAATATAACCTAACAGGCCCCGGCCACGCGTTGCTGTGACTAAGGTTCACATACTTAACTTAGCAGACTTACTCCGCCATCTGTTAAAATCTTATGGCACTAATTCTCTCTAAGATATTTAACAAATAATTTGCAATCACTCAATTGTTTCAATTAATTATCTTACACCGCCATCTCTTAGAATCTTATGGAACTAATTATTTGTGAGATATTAAACAAATAATTTGTTATAAAATAATTTTGCGACTATAAATTGAGATGTAACCTATCCTATCTTTTAAATTGGAACAAAAAAAACTGACTTCGAATTTACATGCCCAATTAAATATTCCGATTTCAGAAGCCATACGCATCAAATAAGCGATTTATATAGGATAACTCCAAAACGACTTGTCAGATGTCGCTCAAATTTAAATGGAAACACTAAATACGTTTACACAAACCACTCGTTATACGATTATAAAACTTATACTTAATGGACTAAATGCTAAGTAAAAAAAGTTTAGATTAAAATATGAAGCATTTATCCCATCCACTTCTAAGTGAGAGTTTTCACTCTTACTATCAAAGATATCCCACTATCTCAAGGAACTATTTGAGTACAGTTCAAAGCACATCACTACGATCCGAGTGATGTACGAGTGTTCTAAGATGAAGATGTTGAAGATCACTTTTGAAATCAACGAGGGAGACTCACTCACTCACTCAATGACTCGTTGAGGTACAGTTGACGGAACAAGGATACTGAGTGATCCTGTTTGTGTCGTGGGGGTGAATAATATCCTGAATACATTTACTTCCCGTTAAGGGACGCTTAACTGTGTTTGAAAAACACAACTCGAATACGTACGAGTATTTCAATTCTTGGAAAAAATAACACGAATCATACGAGTATTTCAATTCTTCAAACATAACAAATAATGTTTGTAAAAAGTTAGTTTTATAAATTCACATCTACGATCAACATTCAACCTTGACTCATTTAATCAAAGGTTTACTTTATATTCACATAAATTTTTCATGAATAAAAATAAAGTAAAAAAATATATTTTTATTGTAATTAATAGTATAAAGTATGAAATTCCACATCGAACATCTAAATTCATTCACTGTAACTGTAATTCGTAGATTTAACCGTCAGAGCTTCCACTAAATGTACTTATAGCAAATAGTATTATAGTATTTTTAACTCTGAGATTATAACATTAAAAATGTAAGTAATAACTCTTGAGATTACCACGCAATGACGGTTTATGCAGTCAATTCGACAGCATTCGACTGATCAATAAATTTCTCTCAAAATCACTATCCGAAAACAGAATAAAGGAGAAACTAGAATAGACAGAACATAGTAGAAGACATTGAAGCGCTCATAGCCCGACGGCTCGCGTTGATCTTGAGCAATCGACGGAGTTAAGCAACTGCGGGCGCGGTCAATAACTTGATGGGTGACCGCTAATTGGAAAAATAATTCTTAAGCCTTTTCGTAGCACAGCTTATGCTGTCGGTCCTGGTTCTTATACATCAGTCGCCAACCCATATCAGAGGTTTTCAGGCATAAAAACTGCGGACACGGGTTGACCACTAATTCCTTCACCAGTCCGCATTGGGAAAGCGTTGTAGGAGTGCGCTGTAGTCATCCTCAGCAACGAGGAGATACCCATTGCCAAGATATTAACCGAACAACTATTTGGATGATAATTTATATCATCGATGATATCAACTGAAAGGACTTATTACGAGGTTTCTTAATCGACTAATCAATCCTAATCTTAGGCCATTTCCTTCCATCTTACATGTCATTAAAGAATTCTTAATTATACAAGTATTAAAACCGAATGCCATAAAAATGCTCGAACCTCGCAGCGAACCTGACATGAATTAACTTAGTTAGTACATGTTATCAAAGACTGTGTGCTCGTGGGAAGAATGTGTACAATAAAACAAATGATATACAAGGTAACTTGTAATAACATGAGTTTGTTATATATTCAATAGGATGTTATATAAATATAAGTTAACAATAGTCCTAGACGTAGCTGCAGCTATAGCAGTCCAATCGCAGATATACTTGTGAACTCCATATTCTTGTGTTGGCAATTAAAAAAAATACAAACCTATGACGTTAAAAAGTAGATTTAAAAAACTACGAACACCTCAATAAATACATAAATGAATGTTCAAAATTTGTTGTAAAATCGTCTGTTTATCTGTGCATTTGGTTCCTCTTACCTCAGGTTTATTTTCACTGACGCATAAATAAGTAAATTTGAGGTGATATTTAGTTTTTGTTTTATTTCAATCCGCTCACAAATAAACAATCTAGGATAACAGTCCAAAAAAATTCATCCCAACACTTTTTCCAATGAGGATATCAAAACATGGGCTCCTGAAGCGAAACAAGAACAATTACTAATTAACTAATAATAACAACTCTTAATCATTGGTGATGCTTCTATAGCTACTAATCTATGGGTAATATCCATGTGGGCAACGATGACCACTTACCACCACGTGGCTCGTCTACTCCTTTACCAGACAATTACATAAAAAAGGCTAGAAGATACTAGAAGTATGAATGTAATTACAAAATGCTAGATAGACAAATTACACATGAGCAGTGAACCAGCAAAAACAATATAGGGCAATCAAGACGGATCGCGAAGGCGCGTCGCGATAGACGCGGACGGTATCCACCGTTGTGGGGTCAACGTCATTAATCACCATCGGCTGGTCGACCGACCGCCCTTATACACACGGACGATACGCCTTTATCTCATGTTGGCCCTTAGCATTTAACTCATGTTAGCCCTTAGCCTTTAACTCATGTTAGCCCTTAGCATTTAACTCATGTTAGCCCTAAGGCTTTAACTCATGTTAGCCCTTAGCCTTTAACTCATGTTAGCCCTTCGCATTTAACTCATATTAGCCCTTAGCATTTAACTCATGTTAGCCCTTAGCATTTAACTCATGTTAGCCCTTAGCCCTTAGAACATAGGGATTTTACGAGTCGTGACAACTAATGCTGGTGACAATTTACTCACAGTAAATATGTTTTACGAAGTATTAAAAGGTCATGAAATTTATTCTAAAACTAATGCTTTACTACTTCGCTTTGTTTCGGGGAATTTATTGATAACGTTTGTTAATAGGACAAGTTGTACATAATAGTACAGCGATTTTCTGAAACTGTTTTAGTAAATATTATGTTGTTAAATATACATATAAATATATAAAAATGTTTTTATGTTTGTTTTTCCTTTATGGACTCTCCAATGGTAGGAGATACATCAATGGAGCCTTTAGCAACTTTATTCTGAATACCCTGAAAAAGGTTTTCGTACCAAAATTATCGATCGGACACAATAAGCGCAAGTTTATATTAACAATAATTTCGTATCGTACTTTCGTGCTAACCCGACATGATCGTATGTAGCGTCACGTATCTGCGTCAGACATTCCCATGTGATTACTTTAACAAATCTGTTATAGATAAGCTGAGTAGAGGTAGGCTCGGCGGGCCTGTCGCACGCACCAAATAACTTACATATCAGGATTACTTTTATATTGGACTAAAATTATAATGTCAGCTGTGACCTAGCAATAACTCTGAGATTTATACCTGAACTATAGTTATATTTCCAACGGCCTGCCTTTTTAGTATAATAAATGTTAATAATTATGTATAAAGTAAACAGAGTTTTTGTAGAAACATACACACGTAGAAAGAAAGATACTAAAGATGATAAAGATAATAATAAGAATAAAGATGATACATAAGAAATAAAGATGATATTAAGTCATCATATTATGTCATCTTTATATACCTATATAATACTTATCCTTTTAAGCAGTCTAACCAATTTTTTGAGGAGTATACTCATCAATTTTAAGGGAGAACCTCTCTACCAATTTGTAATGGGGCAGGGTGGTGGAGTACGCTTTAGGCTTCCTTAATTAGTGAGGTGTGACCTGTCTGTGGCTATTAATGGCTTGAAAGTTAAATTCAAGGGAAACCAGCTAGAGATAATGACACGTTAAATGTACACGTAATATATGAAGAATCGACGCATTGGCTCATCTGTATAGTAGAAGGACATTAGCATATGATTTGCAAGCATATACGCGGTGCGGCTAGCTCGTTGAGAGGCACAACACGTGCTATGACAGGGAAGAACTTACGACTCATATTTATTGGTTATACAGTTGTATGAGTGCAGTGTACGTTATCTTCCTTATTTACTGATAATAAATCATATGGATAGATTAAATTATACCTACCGCTGTTTGAAACGTCCTGAGTTCGTTTTCCAAAGAGGCAGATGTAATTTTAAGGATGGGTGTAAAATTCTGTTTTCGGTCTGGGTGTGGGTTTCCCTGTCCTTAAGTGTTGTCAATGGCACATACGACAGAGGAAAGCCTAGTGTAAGGCTATGAATAGGTATCGTTTTTAAATTACTATTCCTATATATCAAAATTAAAGGGCAATTTTTTTTCTTAATCCCATTAATGGTCCACTAACTGCCGACGTGAGCTACCGAGCCTTGAGCGCTTCGAAGCTTCACTTATGCCACATACATTCAGACCTTCACATTTACAATATTAGTAAAATTACCATTTAGTTTCTTTATGTAAATAACTGACGAACGAACCGACAAATCTGGCTGTAAATGATTACCATACAACACAAAGACATATGTATAATTAAACAAACACACAAAACTACTTTACTACCCTTATAGAAACATAACAAATGTTTGAAGCCAGAGGCTTTCATTTAATATAAATTACCAGTTTACCCGGCAAACCTTGTTTTGCCATAAAAATTATCTGTAGGAAATTTGTAGTGTAGAAAAAGTCGACTATTAAAAAATAGGCGTTGGTGATAGAAGCGTGAAAGTTTAGGGTTGTATGTATTAAAAAAAACAAAAAAAAAACTCTCCTATCTTTTAAGTTGGACCAAACAATAGATACCTACAAAATTTGATTAAAATCTGTTTAGTAGTTTAGGAGTCCATCGCGGACAAACACCGTGACACGTACTTTATATATATTAAGATTATTCAAACTTATGAATTCATTTAAAATCGTGAGTATGTTAGCATTAGGATAGTGTTGGTATTAAATAGATCAATGTCAAAGTTACAACACCAAAACAAGGAGGGATTTATTGAAAACAGAACAATCTAACAGTATCCCATTATATTGTAGGTACTGGAGTATTCGCAGTCCATTCGTTCTGACAGCCGTTGGAATGTCGGACGATGCCAGTTTGTTCTCAAAAACGGAAATTAAACGCGGCCTGGATTCGATTCCGCGACATAACAATGCCTGAATGTGTCAAAACGAAATGGCGTTGTACATTTTTCGTGCTTCGGTATTATTTCATCATGTTTATTGTTTACGAAAGTCAATGTTTTACTCATTTCAGTATAAAGACTCAGTGTTCACTTAACTCATTTTAGTAATGTACCTACTTGGAACGAAGTGATTTCTAACCGAGGGAAAAAGGCGTGATCATATGCATCTATGTAGTAATATACTTTTAGCATATCAATATTATATTTATCAACTTAATTTTTGTCATTTGTCAAACATTAAATATTTTCGAACAACATAAATATTTCACATCTCTGTAATTAATTAATCTGTACTTTGTACTTAATCTATGTAATTAATTAGTCTGCTGATTATAATATTTCACATAAATAACCGTTCACCTTTGATGTAAAATAATTCAGCGAAGTTATTTGAAACTGGAACATTTAATTAGATTAAATAGCACCTAACTCGTCACCATCGCGTGGAAATATGCCTAGAATGGAAATGTAAATGCTTGGTTTGCTACTAAGATACTTCAGTATCCACTTAATTAATTTAATGTGTGTACTGTAAACATAAAGTATGAGATCGGAGGTCAAATGAGCAGTCGCACGCTATAAGCTCCTTACACACGGAATAATATAACTGTTATATAATTTGTTCAATAATATAACTGTTAAATGATTTGTTCAATAATATGACTGTTATATAATTTGTTTAATAATATAACTGTTACATAATTTATTAGAAAGGCCCTTTAACTATTGATAATAGATTACGCGTCTTTATAATACCTACTAAGATCAATAATATTCACTTCTTAATGGACAAATGAAAAATAAATCAAGTTAACTAAATACGCCGTATTATTCTGATTCTGAAGTCAAACTCATTAAGTAAATGGGAATTATTAGGGATCGAATACAACTCGTCAGATGTCGTTAAAATTTACATCGGACTACATAACAAGGACCAGCTTTCGAATAAAAAAGAATCATTCATATCGGTACATATGTACATCCAATAAAAAATTATTAAGTAAAAAAAATATATATATGAATTGAAAAGCTCCACCTTTTTAGGTCAGTTAAAAACATTTTGGCGAGCATTTAAATTTTTGTTCCCGATCTGGGTGTGTTGTTGTTGACTCTGCGTTGTCCATGGCACTTATAACAGAGAATCTCACTGTGAGGCTATGAGAGTATAACTATATATAAAAAAAAAAACTTAATTTCTGCTGCCATAAATAAGCCTATGAACGCTAGATTTACGATATTTTATAAAAGCTCTATAAAGTAATACTGTTCTCCAGCCACAAATACATTGTACATTGTTATCGTTCATTGAGTTTTATGCATGTTGTAATTACCTATTATAAGTGAGATTATATGTATTTATATACCCCAAAAATACTATTGTTATGTAAGTATTAGCGTATAATCTTGTTGGTAATTCTGAAATAAATAAAATAAGCTGAAAGCTCCTATATACATGCCGCTAGTACAGGTGCGTATGTATAACAATGTGCGTATACACACACTTAGCAGTATTGTCGCTAAGTGCGTATCCTCTATCCTTATCGCAGACACTAATCGTCCCCATTCAAGCACACATTTCACCGTGGAGCTTCGCAAGATTTGAATTACAAAGGCATTTCCCGAAATTTACTTCACGTATTTAAGCATATGTTTGTATGGAGCGCAATCCGGACGACAGATTCGTAGCTGTTGTCGCATCTATACTTCTATAGTAATAATATAAAGCTGAAGAGTTTGACTGTTTGATTGTTTGAACGGTTAGCCCGTGGAACTACTGGACCGATTTGAAAAATTATTTCAGTGTAACATGGTGCATATGGAGGAAGGCTATATGCTATAGAACATCACGCTAAGATGAATAGGAGAGGAGTAGCATTAAAAAATATTGTAAGATCGCCAAAATTTTGAGCTTTCCTTACATGCGCTGAGTAAACGGTGAAAGTTATTAAAAAATCATTTATTACAATATTGTTCCCCTCTCAAAGTTCTAAATAAAAGTTCGCGACAGCATAATAATTGTGTTTAGCTTTTAAGGTTAACCCACAATAAGCATTTTTATGGTTATCAAAATAGTTCTAAAAGAATAATTTATATGGCAAAACAAAGTTAGCTGGATCATGTAGTGATATATAAAGTGTTGTACAATATCATTTCTATCACATAATAAGGTATTTTATGTAACTAACCGACATATAAGTTGACGAGACATAATGATGAGGAGACATCAAACCGATACGTTACCAGCCAAGAAATACCACAGACGAAAGTAAACTGAGTATCCGTATCAGTATTGTAAATGGTTATTGATATGTAACGATTGATAACAATTTATAACATTTATACATATAATACTATAAATGATCGCTGTCTGTACTTGGTTTGTATATTTAAAGATTCATAATTTTTTGGATATATTTAAAGATTCATAAAAATTTATATACACTAAAGAAGCCAATTCAATGTTTTTTTCATTTTGTCTGTTTTACTGTATGTCTGTATGTTTATACACGCTAATCTCAGAAACGCCTTATCCGATTTGAATGCAGTTTTATATTGTGATTGGCTTTCATGTACATGCGCAAGAGATCCTAAAACAATGATTTTTAATTTTATTATGTATGTCTATATGTATGTGCACGGTAATCTCAAAAACAGCTTATACTATTTGAATCCAGTTTTCAGGTTTTTAATGTGCGTAAGGTCTTCACTAAACCTTGAGTGTTTTTCCATTTAAATCGGTTATTTTGGTCAACTAGCGTCGCTTAAAAGATCTTTACTGGTATATAACAATTGATAACAATTGTATCTGCATTAGGAAATATGTTTATTACATTAAGCGCTTACATAACTATATCTCAGGGTTTAATCCGACGCCATCTAATTCGCTGTTTCTAAAACTGGCTTAAAGCCAAGGTTAATAAACCCTTTTGTGTACCTACCTACATGCACATACCATAGTCACACGTGTCGATATCGTGTACCAATTAATATATACTTTAACGTATTCAAAATAAGACTGCGTTTCGACTGTCGTATAGCATGAATGTAAATGAGGGTGTATCCTAAACAAACATACAGGGTGTCACTCGGTAGCGATCATATGACCAGTTTTATTGGTCTCTCCATGTATAGATTATTGTAAGAAAACAAGGCCTCTGATTCTGGAACATTACTTTTCAATAGCCTGTTTTATTTAACAATGGCATTTTTAATTCTGTAAACAAAATGCGTGAATGTCAACTACTGTATCTACATTCATTAGTATTTTGCAGTGATTACATACTTTCTAACTTCAAACTCAACCTTTTTCTTGAAATATCTGAATGTAAATTGTGCAGTTTAAATGTTATTGAAGTAATATACACAGTTTATTAATTTAGTTCTAATATGTTTTAATGAACTAAAATATAGCGAGACATTCCAAGTACCGAAGAGTAATAATACTAGGTTAGGTTAAGTAAGATTTGCATCTATCAAATAACATTTGGCCAACTTAGTAGAATATATCCTCTCTTTCTGCTGAAGAGACGGCTCTCTTAAGGGATTCGAACACAAAGTGGGATAATTTTATTGTGTTATTATGATAATACTAATAAATGCAACAGATTTTCTCTTGAAAGCTCACACTGACCTTAGAAACGTAAGTCTTTAATTAAAAAGATCAGTTTGTCTCTATCATTTTACGATAGTTAATGATTAGAAAATGGATTTTATTTATTAACAATTCATGGTATGGCTCAGAAGATACATATCTGTACATATTGGTGTAATTCTGATGAGATTTAGAGAATCATACATCGCATAATTCTAACACAAAATGAGGTTACCAGCAAATGTAATTATCAGAAGTTCTTACATGTCTTACGTGTTTTAATTATTGCAATCTAACAATATCTGGAACCGAGACTTTTTGTGCCTTTCAAAGTACGAAAGACACGTGAATAATGTTTTTAGCTTCAAGAGGTGTTTTCTTGTATAATACAATATATACGATAGATAGATTGAAACAGTCATTTATCTGGCATTTAAAAGCGGAAAACCGAACTAGTTATAACTAGGGAACCGAACGAGCGAACAGAAACAACGCGTTGCCGGCTGTGGATGGGGAAGAACGGTAATAACAGAATAAAATTATGTTGAACTAATTGACAAAACGTTACATTGTGGATAACTTAGTAAATTTAAATAATTTAAATTAATATTCTTAGTTTAATTTAAATGTAAATACAGGAACATAAAATTACTTAAACATAGACCAATGTATACGAAAACTATATACTACATAACACCGCAAACCATACGACGCGCACAATATATTTTAAAGGCCGTGTTTAGGCATTTCGAGACGAACGACCGCTGGTTCTATTACCGTTTAATCACACCAAATTGAACTCTACTACCTCACAATAAGCGTCTTTTAAACGCATTTTACGTTAGCATACTTGTGAATGCGACGATGCATAAAGGACCCCATTCAAGCACCATGAGAGACCGTTGTAGTCTAGAGGTAGAGCTCGTAAAAATGATTTATACCGGCTGGAAGGCTTATCGAACGCCGTAGTTTGACAACAAACCATAGATCGTGTGATAATAGCCGTTGAGCATCGATAGGGTTAAAAGATTTTTGATGTACAGCTTTCGTTCGTAACACGTTCACTGCGCACTACTGATGAGTTATTGAGATTGTAATCAAAAGATTTGTTCTAATGATTAATCGTTGTTTTTGTGTCAGCAACTGGTTATTTATCGTGTAAATTCTACGGAAACATTATACTACAATAATAATGTATTTTTTTGTTTTGTTTATATGTAGCTATTATTTAAAACTGTCACCAAGACGCTGCGAACAAGTGAAATTGCTGAAATATGGCTGGGAACGTCGTAAAAAAAATCTGTTCTCCGGTAAATTATATTCATGAGTATTTCAAATATTACAAGATATATTGACCTCATAAGTAAATATGAATAAAATGCTACTAACACGTTTTAAATAACATATACAACTTACTATGGAGAAACTGTTGAAATATTAATATCAATATTTTGACCAATCTCATTTTTTCTCTCTTTTTTCTTCTTCATCTGTGGTGTTTCTAATCTCCATGGGCGACGGTGACCACTTAAGACCATGTGGTATATCCTTTATCGGATAGTTACATAAAAAGTTGCCTAATTTATCGCAATAAATGCATATATTTTGAAGTTAAAGAACAGCAATCATTAGAACATTCGTGGATAAATTCGTGGATGTATAACGCCTACAATAAAGGAATAGCAATTTTTTCGATTAGGGCAATTTAGACATACTGTAACTAATCGCTGTCTGTGCATACAAAATATATTGCAAATTATTTATTGGGGGCCTCTATAGACGCAAGCGAACGAAAAACAATGTTTTTTCGATTTGTTCATTTGTCTGTATATCTGTATGTTTGTACCCGCTACTCTCAGAAACGGATTATCCGATTTGTAGTTCAGGATTATATTTTGATGGGCTCACTAAGTGACTTTTTCATTTAAATCGGTTAACAAATAAAAAAGTTTTGTCAAATTATGTCAATCATTAACCGAACGTAGGCGCTACTAAATATATATGATATATTCAGAAATAATGACACTAAGCTCTACGCATCCTAATATTCCACCTCTTATTTGTAAAGGAATTGCTATACCTTAATGAATATACGCATTAACCTGGTTACGTGGTTAATTAGCAGCCATTCCCATCCAATTATGGATGAACATTCAACCTTGACAGGACGAAGGTGTATTAACCTTTGTCACGACAGATAAAACCTTATTAGTTAATTCGTCTACAGGTTAATATACGAGAAACTGGGAATGTTATTGGAAAGATTTATACAAATGTTGAAACATTCAGGTTTTGAGTTTTTTACTTTACCGTATAAACTTGTATTTGAACCTTTGTACAGTTTCGTTATTATCCTTTAGAAATGAATTGCCAATATTGTATATATAATTAAGTTTGTATTTAAATATTTTTTATTTGGGTATACATGTAGGTATACTAGGCAATTCAACAGTATGTTATCTTGCAATATAAAAAAACATTTTCTATAAGATCAAATTATTAATATAAACCATTCTAAATTCCACTTAAACACACCAACCGACCAACCGTAGGGGCTCAGTGATATACACACGAACAGAAGAATTATATACATATATACCATATAGATGTATGATATTTAATATATGTATATTTTTTGTCAAATATACCACCACCGTTGTTTATTTACTTATTTGGATATTGACTGGCAGGAAATACTTTTCAAATTAAATCCGCTTTTGTTTCTATATTTCTTTACGGTATATATGTAAATAAATATAATTAAATAATGCTATATGATTAATCCACGGATAATTATGTTTTTTTGAGGTAAGAAATTTTCATGTTTAATATTCTGAAACAATTCTTACTTTATTCCGCTATTTGCTACTGAAAGGGTAATTAAGATTAGATATAAAACGTAGAAACACCTAAATAGTTACCAAACATTTGGCTTACTGCCCTATGTTTATACTAGTTAACATAACGTAGCAATAACGGAGTTTATTAAGGTATTGTAAAAACCTCAATATGGTAATGGATAAGCTAATAAATTAAAAAGTCGCTTGATAAATTTATGTTCCGTACAAAAACGAGCCGCACTCACGGCACTACGAACGACCCGCACTACAAAAAGAGGACAGGTTTTAATCTGATAACAAAACAATATTCCGCCGCAAGTGAATTTGGACGAGCAACCGGCGACGTTCATCCCGGTCCGGCTTACTTCCGATATTGTAAGTAACTGGCTTATTTCTATATAATTTACGTTAATATAAAACGCATGAAACTGTCAAATTGTGTTACAATATACATATTTTAACAGGTACATTATATACTTCTTAATTAAAATCTCATAGAAACGGGGATCAATTGTTGAAGTAGTTCTTACGTGGTTCTTATGCGATACATTTTTCAGGTGATTTTGGTTTAATTAAAATTTGTCAGATGTAAAACGTCACATACGTTAATGACAGAAACGCCTGAATTATTGTTATTACACAGAAAGAAGAGAGCGATTGTAAAACAGCGTTACAGGATATTTTTATGTGCCGACTAATAAGCATATAAGCCAAATGATGACAAATGATCGCAGCCACCCATGCAACTACCACCAATACTAATTAAACAAAAGGCATTGTCGGCCAAGAAAGAAAAACAGAAACAAGTGTAGTATAAGCTCGAAGCCCTCAATCGAAATAGTATATATTCTCCGGAACTATCTATCGTTTTTTTAGTTTATGCATATTAACCTATAATAAACAATGTTTATTTTACAATTGTTTTTTCTCGGAGTAATAAAAATATACTCATTATTATCTTCTCTATCTTCACACCATCGTGAATATTTTGACTCAAATCGCTTATTGACTTCTCTCAAAGGCTATTTCTAGTAACTGCGTGGCGTAAACAAGGACATCAAGCAGAGCTTACAGAAGTACTCTTACTCACATGTAGCTACATCTCTCCTCATTCTTCACCACTGCTCCACTAATTAACTATTTCTACACATCAAAAATCAAAAGCAAACAGAATATAACTGTCAATAAAGTCCTTTCAAATGAGCAATTACGTATGCATATATTTTTACGTATTTCACGTTAAATAACATTAACAATAGTCACATACGATAATGAATACGATCGAGAACCGGCGCCGGTCGGTTCCGTCCAACCGCCGCCGGCATCCGGTATCGGGCGCTTAATGTGTGGCGAACGCAAATTACTATGTACAGGCGAGTACACTCGTATTTTAATTATCTGTAGATTAGTGTGTAGCTTTCTGTACTGCTCTTTGTTGGTCACTTTAGTTTTTTAGGTCAGTACCCGACAATCGAACAGACGGCAATCTGATAGAACCGTAACGTCAAAGGTATCATCGAGTCGTAAACGGCCAAGTGGAAAAACAGTGGATTTGCTTCGTTTTAACTTTAGAAACGCTAAAATGGTGGATGCGGTTTTGACTAATGTGCCTATTTAAATAATCTTTAGGGTAAAATTTTACTATTGTCTTATTTAAATCGGCTTACAAATAAAAAAATTACATGCATAATTATATATTTATAAAAATTTGAATAATATCAGGTTCATTTGGTCGAAGCTTTGTTAATTATACTTCTTTAAATATAGGTACTATTTGTGCTATTTGTTTCTCAAAGCCAAACGAAGGCAACCTGTTACTAATATAAATGGGAGTGAAACAAATAGTCCATATTACAACAAGGCCGTATTGCCACATCGCCCTCATTCGCGGTTTGACAGCCGCGACGTCGATTTTCAGCGGCGCCACTATTGATTAAAACAAGCTTGTTGAATGTTTTAACAGCACAATTGTACGCCGGAACCGGATCGGCACTGTATCGTGTTTCAGCGCTTCTTTCAGCCGCGGAGCTTATTGCGGCCACTTCCCGCTTTCAGCAACGCGTGACGCAATTTCGACTACTCGCGGCATGAAGTTGCGTTTGTATCGGGCGCGTTTCCATTGCGATCCGGCATACGGTGACTTCTTTATCTGTATACTAGTAGATCCGGCGAACTTCGTATCACCTCGGAACATTTGTCGCGTTTTTGTAACATTTCTCATCAATGCTCAGCTCATATTGGTCGTAGCGTTATGTTATATAGCCTGTAGCCTTCCTCAGTAACTGTACTATGCAACACAAAAAGATTTTTTGAATTCGAACCAGTAATTCTTGAGATTAATGCGTTTAAACTATCAAACTCTTCAGCTTCATATTATTAGTATAGATACAAATAATTCTTCTGTTTGTGTGTATGCCACTGAACTCTCTCTCTCTTAGCAAGTAATCCATCCATAGGCTTTCATATAGTGTCATAAAAGAGTGCTATTCATAAAAGATTGCTTCATAATAATTGGCGCCACACTCATTGCACTTCGACCACAGATACCCACATCGCACACGGGCGGCCATATAATAATTGAATCAGGAAACTGCTTCTCTTTTCAAGAGGCAAAGTATAAATAAGTCAAGAGCCCTCATCTCACGAACCGTCCAACGGTGAATCCAATTAATTGGAATACCACAGACTGAGCTAAGAATTAATCGTAATTGACTCAAACTAATCTTCAAAGAATTCATACAAAAAGTTTAAACCTAAAATAATTATATTGCGCGTTTAGAACACGTACTAATTTAGCCATGTTTAAATTTTTTGTAAAACAAAAAACGTTTTACACGATATCAATTACTGGCCTAATATCATATTTTTATTAAAAACAGCTTGGGGTAATTTTTTAAGTCTTGTCGAGAAATGAAACTTAATAAATATGAAAGTTATATTATTATTCAACAGCCAAAAGCCCGGAGGGCGTTAATTAATTAAAGTTTTATTCAACAAAGGGCAGTTTTCGATATAACTGTAATTATTATTAACAGGGGTTTCTGTACGTACCTACACGAGATTTAAATAAATGAAATCTCATAGGACATTGTATGCAAAATATTGCACTGAATTGCCTCGAACACAGATTGAAATCTGTATAATTATATCATTTACAAAATTACTTTTAATAAAACTTGTTATTGTGTACATAAATTAAA